>SGPK01000596.1:0-13372 GCA_004802695.1 Phellinidium pouzarii
GTCCCCATCTGCTGGCTTAGTCCTACTAGGCCGGTGGTCTCTTTTTGTGTTCAAAATGGGTTCAAAACGCTTGCACACGAACACGTCCCATCTGCTGGCTTGGCCATACTAGCCCGGTGGTCTCTTTTCAGATTTCATGGCAGATAACATCCTCGAACCTGCTACGGCCACAGTGGCTTGCATTGAAGATTTATTATTGGTCGCGACACCATCAGACATGTTGACATGGGACTTGTCATATACGTGTGAAGCTGTGGAATGAGATTATATTCATCGCCGGAATAGATGAAAGGTATGTACGCTGATGTAACTGTTGACATAGAATGTCTCACATTTATCATATATGTTCTCTGCGTTCCATGTAGGATCAATATTTCTTCCAAATTTTGGCATTAAATGTATACCTTGTTCTATGTCGCCAAGCGGAATGACTTCGGCGACATGTTGTCCATGAGCTGTAGACCATGAGAGCGCGTGCAGTCCTGTCTCGTTTTCTGTCTCTCTAAAAGGTCTAAACCATTTGATGTATGCCAGTCACTCAGGGATGAGGGAGAAACGTGAAGTCAGCACAAACATAACTTTCACTCTTGCGACTCGAAGACCTGTATCTCATTTAGATGAGTGACGTACAATTACATTAAAATGCTTATCACTAATACCTTCCAGAGTCCTAGACGAAGATGTGCTTGCACCACCTCTACATACAAGAATGGTGTCGAAGAAGTCGGGGTGACCAATGTAGTCAGGACGTTTTGGTACTGCAGGTATAGCATGAATTGACATTTGTCGCTTGATGTCCTGTCGAATTTTAGGGAGGCGAATTGTCATACCTTTGTACACAGCGAGGGTGTGTACATCAAGAGGAGTTTGATAATTTGCGTTCCGTGTATGTAGGAAGTCCTCCAGAGCTGTCAAGAGTAATGGAGCTTTGTGGTCAATGATGATATCATGTATAAGTTTATGAGGATATGGGCAGTGTTTTGCAAGAAGATAATAAGATTGCCCTCCCATTGGCGCCGATGAAAAAGGAGTATTGTCATTCTCCCTATCCTTCCTAAGCTCTTTTTCATCATCCTCGTCCTCATCCCTGTTATCGTCATCCTCGTTTTCATCATCAAGATACATTATTTCAGCTCTTTGTGCAGTCTTCTTTTCCCACAAAACATAGCTCTCGAATAAGTGCATCTTATCTCATTGTGTAAGGCATATTGTAATCTGAGCAAAAGGGTTCCTCCGGTTACTTGCTCGAAATCCTTCCTTCGTCTCTATGTGCTGTCGCTCCAACCATTCCATATTAAAACTGTCTACGGTACCCAACGCCATAATAGCTTCGCAATAGTGAACCAGTGATGCAAACTTAGGAAGCTCCATATCCTTGTGGATACCATTCTCGACTACCTTATCCATATCTGCATGGAACAAGTTGAGCGCAGCCTGCATTGCGTGAAGACTATCGGTGGTATGAGACTGGAAGCGGGCATAAAAGATCAAGTCGACAAGGGCATGAGTGATACAAAGGAGCCAAGCCAGTATGCATCCTGAAACAAGGGCGACAAACACTCTTTGCATTTGTTTATGCTCCTTGCCCGTCCACTGTGTAACACTGGTGATCCCTTTCTTGAACTGTCGCAAACCAGTAAATGCAGGCACGTGTTAAGCCAAAGGCTGTAACAGTGACAAGGTAACGAGTAAGAGCAGAGTGACGAGTAAGCAGAGAGCCGAGTTAGGGCCTGAGAGGATCGACTGGTACTGATGAGGCTCAATGAGCACACTGGTGGACTAGGTGACAAGGTGTTTGGCTATGAGAACAAAGAGCTCAAGCTTAGGGCTTAGGGCTCTGAGTACATGCCTTATATACTACTGGTACATAGGGGTAGAAAGGGATGGAAAGTGATGGAAAGGATGACTGAGCGAAGGATGAGCATCAGTCAGCATAGAAGGGTATGGAACTTGGTGGAACAAGTGATCAGGTGATACAGGGGCTACTGTTGAAGTAAGCGGAGTGATGAGATAAGATGGATAGATAAGCGGAGTGATGTGATGAGATGGATAGATAAGGAAATTGTAACATTGCCTCCCTTTCAAGGATCGACAATTCTCCGCAATTGTTAAGACAAAATAAAAAATAAAAAGAAAAAGAAAAAGGGGCAACCATTTACTGGTGCAGAAGGACGGATGGGAATAATGGGCGTTGTGAAAAGATAGTAAGAAAACGCACTGGTAGTTTATTGTCATTGCGGACAAGTATAGTTTTAGGTCAATTTCGGACCAGATTCCGACATGTTTCAGTCGGATGGGTAGGGGCAAGTGAATTGGTTGTGCCCAATGTCACCGCAAAGGATGCATATTACCGGTCTTGGGGAAACTCGAATGGTGTGTCGTCCAAATGGGAGTACCTGAGTATTTCGATCGGCGGACCCGTGTCCATGGGTGGATGACTGTGACGAAGTTGGGGAGGTCTGGATGGCCATTTCTGATACCTCAATAAACTGGTCTTCTGTGTCGTCAACAATGGTGATTGGTGTTACAAATTCCTTACCTTATCCCATCACATCCCCCCCGCTTATCTATCCATCTCATCACATCACTCTGCTTATCTATCCATCTCATCTCATCACTCCGCTTACTTCAACAGTAGCCCCTGTATCACCTGATCACTTGTTCCACCAAGTTCCATACCCTTCTATGCTGACTGATGCTCATCCTTCGCTCAGTCATCCTTTCCATCACTTTCCATCTCTTTCTACCCCTATGTACCAGTAGTATATAAGGCATGTACTCAGAGCCCTAAGCCCCAAGCTTGAGCTCTTCGTTCTCATAGCCAAACACCTTGTCACCTAGTCCACCAGTGTGCTCATTGAGCCTCATCAGTACCAGTCAATCCTCTCAGGCCCTAATTTGGCTCTCTGCTTACTCGTCACTCTGCTCTTACTCGTCACCTCGTCACTGTTATAGCCTTTGGCTTAACAGTTAGGGCTACACTACACACTATAAAAGCGCACAGGTTCTAACAAGTAAAAGACAACAAGGGTAGAGCTTAAGATGACTTAGGAGGGGTCACACTGTGAATAGTGGATATCCTGAGAGAACTCAACTGAGGTCTCTAGGTCTATATTGCCAGGTATTTATACACAAACATTCTTGGCGCACAGACCAAGCAGTGCTACTTTAGGGGTGGTCTAATCTATGGCTATCCTACTAACCAGAGTGATGGGGAATGATGATGTAATCCCTTCTAGAACCTTCCGCTTAGTAATGATTACCTAATGGCCATACTGACTAATGATTACCTAAGCAATGACTAATCCCTTATTATGTAATGATTATGTAATGGTTATGTAAGAGTGTCATGAAAGCGAAATTAAAATGAAAAAATGTCTATATCATAACACATATATCCAGTCCATTTCACCAAATATTGGAGTTTGCCTCTGTGAATATGGGAGTCTAGAATCTCGTCTACTTCATATTCCTCCTCATTGTCTAGGACTACTGGGGGTGGTGGCAGAGGTGCTCATTGTGACTCAAAGGCTGGTTTGTTCACTGGTTTGAGTAAAACCACATTGAAAACTGGTGGACTTTCTTCCATGTAGATGGTAGTTTTAGACAGTATGCTCCAGCCCCTACTTGTTTGACAACCTCATAAGGACCAAACCATTTGTCCTCCATCTTGGCTGAAGGGCAATCTGTCTGTATATGATGACCATCTAGGAAAACCTTGGCTCCAGGTTCAAATTCAATCTGTTGTCCTGCATGCTGGTCATAGAACTGCTTCATGTCTGCTGCTGCTTTGGTAAGGTTGGCTTGAGCAAGAGCATGGACATCCTTGACATGTTTGGCAAAGTCTTCAGCTGTGAGGTTGGCAGAGGAGGTGCAAATGTCAGTGAGACCCATTGGATGAACCCCAGTGTTGGCATAAAATGGAGACATCTTGGTTGCTGAATGCTTGCAGTTATTGTAAGCAAATTCAGCAAGTGAGAGCCAATCTGCCCAATCTGTCTGATGATGGTTAACATACAGCCACAGGTACTGTTCCAATTCCTGATTAACATGCTTTATCTGGCCATCTGTCTGAGGATGATAAGCTGTTGAGGGATTGCCTTCAATGTGGAGTAGCTTGTACAGTTCCTTCATCATTTTAGTGTCAATCTGGGTTCCTTGATCATGTATAATTTTCTGTGGTAATCCATGTAGTCTGAAGACATGATCTCAATAGATCTTTGCCATCCCTTCTGCTGTAAGCTTGGTCATCATGGGGATTGCATGCATCTGTTTGCTGAAATGGTCAACAATGATGCAGATGGCATTGAAGTCATTTGAGGCTGGCAGTTCACCTATCAGGTCTACTGTGAAAACTTGCCATGGGGATTCAGGTCCTTCATTTGGATGGAGAACCTTAGCAAGGGTGGTCTGCACTGCTTTGGTCCTTTGACACCAGTCACACCCTCAGACATAGTTTTGTACATCTGAATACATGGAAGGCCTGTTATGATATAGACAATTTTTCACTTAATTTCATTTCTATTACACTCTTACATAATCATTATATAATCAAAGGACTAATCATTGCTTAGGTAGTCATTAGTCAGTATGGCCATTAGGTAATCATTACTAAGCAGAAGGTTCTAGAAGGGATTGCACCATATCACATCATTATGGCACCATCATTCCTCATCGCTCTGGTTAATAAGATAGCTGTAGAATTAGACCAGCCCTAAAGTGGCCCATCTGTATAAATACCTGGCAATGCAGACCTAGAGACCTCAGTTGAGTTCTCTCAGGATATCCACTACTCACTGTGTGATTACTCCTAAGTCATCTTGACCTCTTCCTTGTTGTCTTCTGCTTGTTAGAACCTGTGCACTTCTGTTGTGTGTAGTGTTGCCCTAACAAGGCCACCAGAATTCTTGATGCACCAGACTAACCATCTTTGTTGACCCAGGATGACCAGCGAGTGGGGAATCATGGAATTCATGAAGTACTTTAGAGCAAACCTCTTCTGGTATGAATAAGTGATCCCCTTTCCAGAGTAACCCATCCCTTTCATCTAGCCCTGTTGGCCAGTCCCCAACTGTGAGCCATTCCTGTGAAGCTCTGATCTCTGTTACCAGCCCATCCCTAGATATTCTGACCACTCCCCAAGCTAACCATTCTTCCTTGATGAAGACAATTGAATTATTATCATCTTGTCCTCAATCATAGTCGGCTTGCTGTGAGAGTAGGTCAGCCTTGCCCATAGTCTTTCCTGGTTTATGTACCAGGGTGAAGTCAAACTCTGCCAGTTCTAGTCGCCATCTAGCTTGTCGGTGGTTGAGCTTCTGAGGTGATCAGAAATATGTGAGGTTGGCATGATCAGTCCAGACCTCAAATGATTGTTTAGCCCCTAGGAGATAGTGATGCCATTCCTTGAGTGCTTGGACAATAGCAAGCATCTCCTTATCATATATCTCATAATTCCTCTCTGCTTCTAGTAGCATTGCTGAGCAATATGCTGCAATTTGCCATTTGCCTTGTTGCTTCTGAAGGAGTACACCACCAGTGGCAAAGTCTGATGCATCAGCTTCAACTCTGAATGCCCCTTCCTCATCAGGGATTACTAGGACTGGTGTGGTACAGAGATGCTCTTTGAGTTTGAAAAGGGCTTGATTTGCTTCACCACTCCAGTCCCATACTGCTTTGCCAGTCAGGGCTGTCAATGGTTTGACCACTAGACTGTAGTCCTTGATGAAGCAACAAAGCCAGTTGCCAAGGCCAAGGAATTGTTGGAGTTCCTTCAGGTTTGTGGGCTTGGGCCAGTCTCGAATGGCTAGGGTCTTCTTTGGATCCATGCACACTTCCCCATTACCAATAATGTGGCCCAGGTACTTGACTGTCTGTGTCTCAAATTTGCATTTCTGAGGCTTTAGATACAGATGGTGTTCCCACATAATCTTAAGCACTTCAACGACAAGTTTCCGATGTTGCTGCAGATCTTGGGAGAAAATCAGGACATCATCCAAATAGATGATTATCACGTCCCAATAGATCAGCTCCTTGAAGATCTCATCCACAAATGCTTGGAAGGTTGCTGGCACATTGCATAAACCAAAGAACATGACAGTAGGCTCAAATAACCCCAGGTTGGTCCTAAAAGTGGCCTTCCATTCATCTCCATCACAAAGTTGAATGTTGTAGTATCCCCAGCACACATCAAGTTTTGTGATGTACTTTGCCCCTTTGACCTTGTCGATGAGTTCATTGATGAGAGGTAAAGGGTACTTATTCTTAATGGTACCTTCATTGAGCTTTTGGTAGTCTTGAATGGCTCGCAGACTACCATTGTCCTTTTTAATGAAAAAGAAGGGGGATGCCATAGAGGACTTGGAGTGGTGAATGTGACCTGAGGCAAGATTTATTGGATTTATATATGATCCTGTCACTTCATTGTATTTTTCCTTTTATTTATTTTTCCCTGACTGGGAGTTGAACTCTCAACCTTGATTATATAATGTTGGTGTTAAAGAGTCCATGGCTGAGTGCTCTTTATCTTTTGCACTCATCCATTGGACTTAGGTCACTGTCTGCTGCAAGTTGTGAGGCTGCCAAACCTCACATCACTCCAGGTACACATCCAGGTATGGGTATTCCTATGGATGTGTCCATCAATAATGCATGTCGCAACCGGGCCTGCTACAAGTGTGGACAAGTTGGACATTCCATCTAGGACTGCCCAAATGGCAGACAGATTATTCGGTCAGTAATTGCAGCACTTGAACCAGAGGACTGTCTCACCTTTGCTGAAGAACTAGGTGCAATGAAGGAGTTGAACTTCATGGTCAAAGAAGCAGAAGTGGAAGTTTGTGTGATGCCAGCAGAACTTGAGGAGATTGTGGAAAATGTAGATTTTCTCTGGGCTCAGTAGTGGATGTCAGCACATCTGAGCCCTTGGTTCCTGAATCACTGTTCCCCCATGTAAGTTATAAATTTGCTGCCTGTACAACACCTAGATGCAAATCTTCAATGTGACAAATTTAAACAATCAATTCAGGCTGACAAAAGGCAAATGGCCAGAGACAAGATAATCATTAGAGCAAGTGGCAGATGCCAATTAGAAGTCCTCCTCACTCTTGTCTCTGAGAAAGAAACTGGTAAAGAGGAAATTGATGTGCATGCATTAGTTGACTCAGGTTGCACAGGATCATCCATAGGTGTTGATGGGGACTATGGAGTATACTATGGAGTACTATACAAATTCATCACTTCTAGTATAGTAAATGTTTTTCCTGATGAATACCCCAATATCATAACTGTAATTAATATTATTTCCTGAGAGTTACTTAAAATAACACAATATTAATATCAATGCTGATGTTGTCAGTTATTTTTCCAAAAAGGCCAAGCATTGAATATCCATTTTCGATCCAATTCCCCTAACGGAGACGGAGTCGTAGTACATGCTCCATCAAAAGCCTCGATGAGCGCATTACTCTCCACTGGATATATCTGTTTGTTCTTCTCAACCACGTCTTCATAAATTTTATACGCTTCCCGGATGATGTTATAGAACATGTACTCGCTATATTTGCCGTTGGTAACATATCTGTCGTGTTTATTAGAATATGAGCCGAGGGCATAACCTTCTTCGATGATATTGGAATTCATGTCTTGGTGATCGTGCTGGCCGGTCGAGCTGACTATCCTACAAATAATAATACCGCTGGGTGCGTACTCGATTTCGACGCGTCGTCCGCAGGAGTTCAAGTCTTCAAAATTGATCAGTCAACATCAGTTGTATTCGGTATCACTTCTTCACTGTGGAGAATAAGAAACACACTTACTTATTTGTGCTGACACCAAAACTCCCCTGAATTGATTTGTAGATAAAATCATTCTTTCTTCCTCACAATAGACCATATCGAGTGAGTGTGTATCCGTGGGCAATGTCGACGTTTAATGTTGATTCTCCCCCTACTGACTTCCGACGGTGGAGCTATCTATGTAAAACATATCTTTGCAGCAACATGACGCTCTGGACTAGGTAGTACCCAACTAACGGGGGAGCTGCAGAGAAACCAAATTGAGTAGTGGATAGAGCAAAGGTGACATTTACATACATACATGCACATTGCCCGGTCGGCATTGCATGATGAATTTTTCTGTGTTTTGCAACGTGGGACATGACAGAACCTGCGAGAGTGCAGAGCTGCCAAAAAAATTGAGTTGAAGTTTGAGTGAGGGACGTAAGGCAGTCGAGCGGGTGCGGATGACGGTACTTTACATTCCTACGTGCTATATTCATAAAATGCATAGGAACAGTAGACGCTCTGCAGAACACGACTATATCATACAATGTCCACTCGGTCCAAAGCAAAGTGTTTCAGGTCGTAAACTTCAATTCTATTCAAAAAGCACGCTGTAGTATTGCTTTTCGCATTCGGTTATTGCATTGCATCGATATTTATACGAGTGTCTCGGGAGTGTCTCGGGTCTCGGCTTACCGCCCATCTTTCAAGTCGCTGTTCCGTCCGTTGTCCTCCAAGGTGACCAGTATCGGGCTAAACGACGGTTTGTTTGTGATGTTCGCCTCAGGAAACTATGGGGAATCTATCTGCTATCTGCCAGTGGAGCCTGTCGCGGAGAGATGGATTGCATCTGATAGCAAAATATTTATTCTTTCGATCGCCAAGTGTTTTCACTTGTCTTGGATAACATAACACAAATTGCAGGCATTGATATACGGCACTTGCCATCATCATTCATAATATACGGTGTAGATGCAGCGGAGGCGGGCAGGGTAGGGTGCTGAGGCTGGTGCTCAAGTTTGCGCCTCCTGCGACGGTGTTATTGACGCCTGTGACAAGTATATATGAGGGAAGAGACGCGGTCATCTTCACATACGGTCCAGGAAGTTCCATTGTCGTGAGTGCTGCAGGCAAGAATCCATCCCGTGCAGGCGCTCAAAAGTAAAGAACGTGTATGCCGGTGGTGTTCTTGGCGCGCTCACTGATATCGGGTGTAAAGATTAGGTGCCATGCGCGTTCAGCAGGTGCATGTTTGCTGCAGTATGTTAGAGTATGTCATACAGAACCCGTGAGTTCAACCACCGTCTGTCTCATCCAACCGCTCACACTGCAGAGCGTCTACTGTTCCTTAGCATTAATATTATATGAATGTGTACAGTTGTGGACAATTGATAGAAAATGTGGGTGGGAAACAAATGCAGAAGCTAAGAGAAATTAAGTAAGCCGCGCAGCAAAAACACAGAAATAGCATGCAATGCTGCCTCCGGAACCAGGCAATATTAATGTAAAGAAGCCGTCACCTTACGGGCAGGGTTGCAAAGATATGTTTTGCATAAATAGCTCGGCCGTCGTAAGCCCAGTAGGGGAGAATCTATTGGATTTATATGATCCTGTCACTTCATTGTATTTGCCTTTTATCATTTTGACCTTTATTTATTTTTCCCTGACTGGGAGTTGAACACTCAACCTTGATTATATAATGTTGGTGTTGAAGCGGCAGAGTCCATGGCTGAGTGCTCCTTATCTTTTGCACTCATCCATTGGACTCAGGCATGTATTATTTTGATAATAAATATCTTTTGCACTCATCCATTGGACTCAGGTCTTTGTCTGCTGCAAGTTGTGAGGCTGCCAAACCTCACAGAATCAACATCTAACGTCGACATTGCCCACGAATACACTCGAGATGCCAAAGAAACCACCAACACCAGTGAGAAAGGGCCGTATCGAAAACACACATCCTGTGTTCTCTCAAATGAGTTTCTCTACGGATAAATTAAAAGAAATTATGGATAGCGCGGAAAGAAGTAAGTGTGTTTCTTATTCTCCAAAGCAATATATATATAAATAAATTGATATCGAATACAACTGATATTGACTGATCAATTTTGAAGGATTTAACGGATGCGGTAAAACCTTAGAGTTCATCTTCGGACCCGAAAGTCATGCTCATAACTTTGCGTATGCCAAAGTATACAATGACATAGGCAAGGTAGTATATCAATCGCAGGTAAAACCATGCCTGGAAGTCTTTTATAAGATAATCGAGCTGGGGTATAGTCTTGAACGTACCAGTGTGGACAGAGAGGTTGAGCAGCAGCATAATCTCGTCTATGCTTTTGGATACGCGCTAGAGAAGACTCTGATTCAGAAGCAGGAGGAATGGGATAATGTGCCAGTGCCATTGGAAATGGAAAAGACCCCATTCTTTCTTTGATTATTGTTTTTAATTAACTTCACGCTGTTTTTGGAATGAGTTAAGAATAAGCACATAAAATACAGTTATGATACTCTGCTCTCCGAAAGACGGTTTGCGATGGTTGACTCAAGCGCTATGGGGTATCAATCTGCTATCTGCCAGTGGAGCCTGTCGCGGAGAGATGGATTGCATCCGATAGCAAAATAGTATTTATTCTTTAAGGTCGCCATCGCTCGTGCTGAAATGACAAGTGTTTCACTTGTCTTGGATAACATAACACAAATTGCATGGATTGATATACGGCACTCACCATTTGGTAATGTATAGTGGTTATTGCTTTACGAGACGAGACGAATCCGCATGCGCAATGTGCGGGACGGCACTAAGTGCGAAGTATCCAAGACTGGCCACAAACCACGAATTTCGAAACGTTTGTCGCATCATCATCATCATATGGATGCATAAGCGTGCTCNGGGGGGAGGGGTGAGACAACCGTCAAGTACATACAATCTGTGTCACGACACNTTTTTTGTCGCATTTGCTTGCCGACAACGACAGCCGAACATGAGAGTCACATAAATGACAGAATTAATGGATATTGAATTCTCTGAGTGTGAATGCTAGATAAATAAATCACTAGTTGCATCTATCTCAGTGTAAGCATATTGAATGTCCACATGTCCTTATACCATAATGAAGGACACCGTGACCGCGCTCGACCAAAAGCATGGAAGAGTTCGGCCTCTCCACTCATACACATCTGAGCAATAGCAGTATCAGTACCAGTATTGATCAGGTCTCCAAGCGTGCCATGCTGAAAATCATAAGTTTGCAACGCAATCCAGATGACGTTATAGAAGACCACTTCGGCGAGTTTCGTATGGCGCGTTTCGACCACATAGCCTTTCGGATCCTCCGGTTCTGTTCTCCATATTTCATACTCAATCTTATGTTCGGTTTCCTCGAAGACCCGGAAGTATCGTTTGCATTTGTTCAAGCCTTAGACATGAATATTGATCAGTCGATATCTATTTCCTCATCAACTTACTTACATATTTGCGCATGGATCACTAATCTCTCGAATTCTTTCGTACAAAGAAAAATCTCTCTGGACGTGTACCGTGGTGTAGGTCCCCCTAACATTATGACTCGGTGTGTATTCTTGGGCAATGTTGATTTTCCCCTTATTAAATAGTACCCAACTGAAGGAGGGAGTCTTGAAAAGAACCACAAATTTGAGTAGTAGACAAAGGCAAAGGTGACAGCTTTCTTTTTAACATACATTGCCCGGTTTCCAGAGGCAGCAATTAACATTGCTGCGCGGCTTACTTAATTTCTCTTAGCTAACTGATGCGTGGGAAAATACAAAATAGCGTGTGTGGATGGCACGGCTAAGGGAAAATAAATGCTGCTAGTCTTTGTCTTCAGGCTCTGTACTGTGCAAACCATATCAGTAGCTACTTGATGGCTTGCTTGAAACAATTGTGCTATAAATACACCCATCGGATCCTTTGAGATGTTCATCCTCACTCCTGAAAGAGTTTGTTCAGCTCTCTAAAGCGCGTGAAATCCCCAGTCACATAATCCGACAGTTTGGTTCGAGATGCCAAGGGCAAAGTTGCGCGCACGCCGCAGCGCTGCTTCGGGACGGCATAGTCGAAATATAGATACAGTGTAGTTACCGAACGGGAAGAGAGTATTCGCCTGTCGGAGGACGCATGAGAACCACATATAGATAGGCCATGTTCAAACTCTGTGGCATGTACATGTATGCATTTGTGAAACGCACCTCCAATATGCCATGATCATTGCTCGCACTTTGAAAAGAGACTTAGGATATGCAGAGCTGACTTTCAGAAGATTTATTGAATGGTAAGCGCCGTATATAAGTAAATAGGAACAATATTGATTCTCTCGCTATTACGACAGATAAAACAATATCAACGCTGACGTTGTCTGTAGTACGGTGACTCTATAGGCTTATACGTCTCAAATTCCCATGTCTCCTTATTCTTTAACGGACCTTCACGCTCATGTTTAAAAACATTGATGAGGGTTTTACTGTCGCATTTCTGAGTATGCCCTTCGATGGGTCCGCCCTTCTCAGTATTATAAAGATTAAACGCATATTTGATGATTTTATAGAAGGACATATCCGCGGATTCTGTGACTCTCCTAGTACAGATATAAACATTGTCTAGCATATACGAATGATGCGTGCCTTCATCGGATTGTATGACGAAGACGTAGAAAGATCGTTCACAAATATGAAAACCTTCAAAATTGATCAGTTTCTTTTCTTTTTCTTTTCTTTTGCTGTAAGAAACACACTTACATTGTTGCGCCAAGCGCACATCATTCCCAAACTTTTCCGTACTGGGAAACACCTTTTCCATGTCATACATGGGTTCGTCCATTATGAGTGAGTATTCAAATTGATTTTCCCCCCTACTGGCTTCCGATGGCCGTGGTATTCATGCACCTTTACAATGATGCGCTCTAGACTAGGCAGTACCCAACTAAAAAGGGGAGCTGCGGTGAAACCAAATTGAGTAGTAGACAGAGCAAAGGTGACGTTTACATGCATATGTGCACACATTGCCCGGTTCCAGAGGCAGCATTGCACGCTATCGTTTATTTTCAGTGCCAGTACTAGTACTACTTATCCTAGCAGCATCTGGTAAATCTTACCGAACGCGGGCGGCTTTCTGCGCATTGAAACCGTGACGTGGGACGTGAAAGACCAGGCCCTGTGAGAGTGCAGAGTGGCGTAAGGTAGTCGAGCGTATGGCAGTACTTTAGAGCAGAACGTGTTACGTGCTACATTCATAAAATGCACAAAATGCTAAGGACAGTAGACGCAAACCATGTCGTATCTTTTATGGCACACGACTATAATATAATATTCCGTCATACAATGTCCACTCGGTCCAAAGCAAAGCGTTTCAGGGTCGTATACTTGAAAAGGCACGCGCGCGGCTGACGTGAGCGTGTATTCGGACTGTTTGGTCGCGCTTGCCGTGGGAGCGCGGCGATTGCCGCCGGCCACGGTCGCACATTAATATTTGGGGGTTAATATTGCTTTTCTTTCACGGCGCTGGAGCTCGGTCTTGCTACTCCAGCCGTGACGTCCAGGAAAACTTCAAAGACTTACCTTGCGGATCAAGTTCA
>SGPK01000597.1:0-13326 GCA_004802695.1 Phellinidium pouzarii
ACTGAGTCGACAGAAGCATCGAGCTCAACCAGCGGAGAACGTGCGCAGCTCGATTAAGCGCACTCCAGGAAGAAACTACTGTCTTGTATACAAAGTACAGGGCCTAGACAACGCATATCAGAGTGTGAGATATTGGCTGGATGCTGTGCATCTGCAGCATGAAGCTCGACTGAGCACGAATATAGTTTAAACCGGAGGGCTTTGTTGATGATGTTCTGTTCAGAAGTCGGCTTGGGATATATGACAGTTGAGGTTAGCTCTCAGCCGTCTCTTTGCCAGTCCTGTGACACCTGTCCCAGCGAGTCGCGGCCGTCTGTTTGTACTGCTTCAGGCTAGTCGAAAGCGAGAGGCGCTACACGCAGGATATATAGACGAAACGCTTGTATTCTTTGAAAAGCTTGATTCAACACCTTCATAAGTAGAATATTGTTGTTGGTCCAGAACCGTGACATTTGAATTCTACCGCAACTCTGATCACTGGCAACAGAGAGACGAGATGAGGCTGAAAAGCAGCCTCAGTAAGTATCCGTCTATTAATCGTCCCTCTTATCCGTCAGATTGAGGTCGTAGCCATCCAGAATATGTGGCAGAGCGAGTTGAGTCGAGTCGAAGGAATGAACTCGCCACAACAGAAATGCCATGACGTCACGTGCACGATCTCACGAGATCCGGATTATAAAAGCGCATATGCAGTATTCATTTCTCACGATATCTGATATGTGATTTGTCACGAATCTCAAATGAAACATTCTTCATTATAAAAAGCTCACGCTCACAGAAGAGATATCGCGCTTGCACAAATTCCGTTTGATATCCAGAAATGAGATTCATAAATATATATATACGCATACAGTCCCGGACCGATTAATTGAGGGCCGGTTGTAAAGATGGGGTAAAATATTCTGGAGCCGAGTGGTGCGCGTTGCTGCGGATTGCGGATTGCAGTGATAAGTGATAGGGATAGGGAGGGCTGCGAGTGAGTGGAGTGACATAGCATTAAGACATGCATCAGGATCAGGGTGAGGCGGAGTGGGTATCAGTGCGTAACGAGGTTGGGAAAATTAGCTAGGCTAGGCAGCAAAATGTTCGTGATTCATCCAAGGAAGATGAGACAAAAAAAAAGGTATCGAGATTCCCGGTGGTGCAAGTCTACACTACAAGTAGAATGACGAACGGACGGACGGACGGACGAACGAAACGGCAGTTCAAGACAGATGTCAAGGTAGTTGAATAAAACGGAGATAAGGGTCATGAGCAAAGCGTCAGTTCACTGAAACACAACAGGCGCCGTTTTGTAGTCCAAAATGACTATGACATTCTTCATCTCAATCGCGAGGGCTGTGTGCACCACCGCGCGGGCGGAACGAATCCTTGTCGCTGATGAACGCGTTATCGCCGCGGATGTTGAGGAACGAGTACTCCGCAAGGTCCGCAGAGCTCCCGCGGTTGTAGTTCTGATACACAATGTTTGGCTCAGTCCAGAACGGACGCAGACCAGCCTCCTCCAACAGCTCCCACCACTTCATGAATTCACTGAATTTCTTGCCCCAGACGTGGACCTCCAACTGGAGCTGTCCGAATGGCAGAGGCTCGCCTGCCTCGAGGTAAGGACGGATGAGTGCGCGGAGCGTTTCGAACTCCCAGCTCTCGATGTCGACTTTGAGGATGTCGATGTGCGTGTGGCCGTTCCGCGACATTAGGCTTGACAGAGTGTACATCGGCGGCTGGTCTTCCGGACCGTGCGCATCAGTGCCCGACAGTCCGAAAGGCGCAAAGTGCGCGCGACGGAGGAGAGAAGCGTCATCCTGTACCTCGGGTCCGAAAGACGCGACACTGAAGTCGTATCCCCACACCTCACACGCGGCCGTACGCGAAAGTAATTCAGCCTCGAAAGACGACTCGTGGTTAATTCCGATAGAATAGACCACGCACGGGCGCTTGCGTGCGACGCGTTCGAGTCCGCAGACCCATTTGCCGCCGTCGCCTAGTGCACCAACACGCTCCACAGAGTGTGGGCAAGTGAACGCTGCAGGGACGAAGTCCCATACAGTGTACGGTGGCCATGGGTCTTGATCAGGTGGGAACCTATTGATCGGTTGGACTAAGCATGCGNAAAAAAAGAAGTGTGAATTGGACGTACATGTGAACTTTGTCCGATGTGGGTCCAAACTTCTGAATGAGACCCTGCCTGTCGACGAGCATCTTTTGGTAGGTATGCTCGGCTTGCGCGAGACGACTCTCGAGAGCGTTAGGGTTGGGTACGTAGGCATCGATGTAAGACGGCGGTTCGAGAGGAGGCGCATGCTGAGCTGCAAGGAGGAGGAAGGTCGCGAGGATGATGAAACCGGAGAAAAGAGCGTAACGCGGATGACGCTGGAAGACAGACGGCATGTTGAGATGCACGCAGCGACAGAATTAGCTGACGGTCGTCGGGTGTCGACAGAGGAGAGAGGAGAGGTGGTGGTGGTGGAAAGATGAGGAGAGGCAAGAAATGAAAGAGAAAAAAATGAATTGAAAGCAATTCACAACTCCCCAAATCCACTCCCGCATCGGGTAGATAACATTTCCTTTTATGGTATGTAGATAATAGTGTCATCTTATTTCCCCACATTCTTTCTCGGGGTTGCAATTAGCTATAAATGGATATGCAAAGAATGAATAAAACTAAAAAAGAAAGTGGGACAGTCGGGAAAGGAACCGCCGGGACCCTTTTCGGCTATGATAGCCGTGCTGCGGATGAGCCATTCGCGATGGCGACGCAGCTAATCTGCGACACTCGAAGTCACCCTCGTTCTTTCTCCCTGTCGACCATGTCGGCCATGGAGCGCGTGTTTCTGTACAAGTGCTTCGTGTTCTCTTTCTCTTTCTCCTTTTTTTTTCTTCTGTTTGTATAAAATTTGTTTGTATTATCTGCATCAGATCTAGAGGTCCTGGGCTTGGCGGTTCGAGACCTTTTTAAATTGATGCACTCCTGTGATGCGTGATGCGTGCCTGTCTTTCCNTTTTTTGTAATTTGTCTGTCACACGTATTACACAAATGGTCATGCGCGNAAAAAACATCATTCTATAGAGTTGTCTTTCTGATGAACAATACACTTTCTCTCCTTCATCAAAAACAAATCCACCCATAATCTTGGCCAACGGAATCAATATACAGTATAATCGTTTGTCTCGGCTACTCATTCTTCAGCATCAGCAATCAGTGCGAGATTCAAGACAGAATCTTACTCCTGTTGTGGTTGTGCATTCGTTTGATGATGTGCATAAATTTCTAGATCTAAGGATCGTCATGTATTTTATCGGCCATAGATAATATTAATTATAGTATCATATGTATCTTTTCGCTTCCGCTTATAGGATTCGTCCAATTATTAATCTGCTAATGGACACTCATAGTTCGTCGGGCGTGCCGCTCGTCAAAGACACGGCGTCTTTTAACTGACGGAATTTTGGGGGTGCGGCGGAAGTGTCGAATCGAGTTCCTACTGTGGTGTGGTTATTTTGACAGCTGGCATCTGTAGGTCACTGTGTTCGTGTAGGGAAGAGGTGAGGTGAATCTGCGTCTACATTAAGCATCAGAATATGAAACCATGGCAGCTCGACGGATTTTGTCAAGTGTAAGTTACTCTATCCTTGATATCCATGGGTGACAATATTAATGTATCATTCGGGAGGTGATAGACTGACCTAGACGAATTACAAAAATGGCGTCTGTCTTATCTCACTACCTGAAGTTCTGCTTATGGCCCTCTTTCAACTAATGGACATCTATCTCAACATTTTCCAATATACCATCTCTACCATCACCGCCCTAAATCCCGGACACCGGCATGTACGGCTGAAGGCTGTCTGAAGNAAAAACGTCGGGATGATCCATGAAAAGAAAGGCATTACATTTGGATGCTGATCTCGTAGGCAAATTACCAATTCGCCTTGTACTGAATCCATCGTTGATGTATCAAATGATCTTTCCCAGTGATGCTCATTGCTCAGTAGCTACTAATGTCGCAGCTTCCTACACAGGTCTACTCTGCATATGGAAGTTCGTTTTCTTCATGGAGGACGTCTGTGCGCATTATCATCTACGGATGATCTCGATCCTAGAAGTCGTCCAGTTTCATAGATGCCGAGTTCTGGACGTATAAAGCCCGCGAGCATTCCTTTTGAGACTTTACACATACCCCCGGTGGCTTTTCTATTTTCACGCAGTATCTCGATGCTCTCTACCCGCTCCAGCGTGGAGTTCATCGATCCTAGTGATGTTTCATCTTGGATGTCTGAGAGTTATGAAGAACAATACGCAGCAGTCGCTCTCGCTACGCTCTTGGTATATGACACTAGTTGAGTAATTTATTGAAACGACTTGTTCGTACTATTTACTCAGTCAACCCAGTCACTACAATGGAGAAAGAGGTAAATTCGTGCTGAATTCTTCTATTAATTCTGCAGCACATCTTAATTTGCTATGAACAGGTCAAGTACTTTTGGGTGATTCAGATTCCGTCATCCCAAGCAGTCACATATTAACATACACAGAGTAATCCATGGACAACGATCAGCTTCATATATTTTATGGTAACGTTCAATAGCATACGCTGTTATAATAAACGTTGACATACCAGTTCGGTTCGACACTGAAATTAATCAGAATCGCTATATCGGCATTTTCTCCGCCATTGTGACAATTATAGGTATGTTATGCTTCTATTTCAGTTGAAGAAAATCTGATGCCCTTAGGTCTGACATTTCGTGCGAATAAAACTCTGTGAGCAAAACATGTCAGGACTCAGTATAAACTTTAATTACTAAGGTTCATCTAAATTTTCAGGTGTGAGTGCGTGAGTGTGTATCATGTTCTTCAAGCCGGGCTAAAATAGAAATGAATAGGCATGTTTTCGACATATTCTTCAAACATAGGAAGTACGTACATCATGACCATCTCAGTATGTACCTGATGTTCATCAAAATAAAGATTGGTTGACTGTTCTTTTAATCGACTGTAAGATATACTAGTAGGTCTTCTCTTCACCCAAAAAATTTAACATCTCTTGCTCACAGATATACTTCTACTGAGGGTTACCGCGCTTTTCCATGGAGGTGAGTTCCACAGTATCACCTTCAGAGATTGGAACTAGTATTCAATGAAACTTCAAGATAAGAAAATGACATGTTGCCTCAGATTTCTCTTTGGTCTAGAAGTAGCCTTGGGATCGGGCTTTGCTGTATATGCAGGTTTACACCAACAAAGTACACCGTTGTTTTTCATTTCTGAGACTAGATCTTATACAAAGATTAGACGACGTAGCAGTCCTTACAAAAAATGTCTCTGTTTGTGATGCAAACAAAGTACCTGCACCGGTGTGGCCAGCTTTAATCAGGTGAGCGCTGTATTCGTCATAGCTTAAATATTCATCTTAGTCCACATGTAGTGCAATTCCAATGGTATATGGCCTAATTCTCATGTTGCTTGCTCTCTATAAATCCGCGAGACTTTGGAAAGAGTCAAGTGGCGTACGCGGTTTCAGCCTCCTCAACATTTTAATCCAGGATCAAGCTATCTATTTCCTTATGTGAGTCTCTAATCATCGCACTATTTTGTTCTCTCGGCTGATACAGTTGAAGGGTGTTATGTTGCAGTATCCTGGAGATAATCTCATTGAACTCCTACAGCTTATTCACTTATGCCCTTAATATAATTGCCAGTCCTAGTATTCTCTGCGTGCTCGGGAGTCGGTTGCTGTTACACCTGAAGGAGGCAGGAGAAAGAGGTGTAAATGGAGGGACAAGCTATAGATTGAGAACCGTAACTGATATCGAGTTTACCTGATTTTGTGGCCAGCTCTTGTGCTTTACTACAAATCGAATCTTATAAATGCGAGGCTTCTCACTTCGCCTTATTTAGCGACTCGATTCTGGAGGTATTGTTGGATGGACGACCGTTGCAGAGATCTAAATGTTAATATTTCGTTCGCAATTCCTAATGTCTATTTGTCTGTATGTATTCAGTCGAAGTATGTATGTAAGCAGCAGCGATGACGTCACCACACCATCGAGCCACTGACAATTGTGACGACCATTTCTTTTTCCCTTTTTGAGTTTCGCTGCTCGCAGCATCTGTCTGGATGAAGTAAGAGCTTCACAAAACGTCGTCAGCGGTTAAGGTAAGTGTGCTTGCGAGAGATGCTCACGCACCTCTCTGTTCTTTGTTGTGCCAGTGATGCGGGTGATAGTGTAGAAGACAGGTTGCATGATGCATGATGAGTATCGGAGGAAAGCACTGTCCAGATGACTGGGGCAGGGATGATTCTATTAACTACTGTGCGTACTTGCTAGTCTTTCTCTATTCATTGACCTCGGTTTTGACGGTGTGCACGCCTGATTGCAATAAAGCTGAAATTACCAACCGAAAACGTGGCGAGCAGCCAGTCCCTTTCCTTTTACTTTGACATATACGAGTCCAATAAACGTGCTAGAGAGCTGTGGCCCACCTATTACGCTTAGCTTCTGAGATGATGGTAATCAGAAACAGCCATGTTGCGGTGTATGGCAATAAGCTGCGATCTTCCCTCATTACCACCTGAAACTCAAATCCTGTAAACTTCCCAATTACAAAGAAATTATATTATAAAGGGTCTTGCTCGAACTTCTACGATCGAGGATGTCTATGCATATCTTCGTTCTCCCATAAATGAACGATTAACAAGGCATAGAAGCTACGCAAAAAAAATCCTTTATTGGTGGATTCAAACTTTCCTCGCGCAACCGTGTGTCGAGAGCGAAGACGATTCGGACTCTCGGGATCTGGTCACAGTTTCATTCGCTGTTCTCAGTGCGATAGGCAATTCCAGCTTCATGTGCATGCTCGGAAGTCGACTATTAATTCACCTGAAGGAGGCGGGGGAGAGAGGCATCAATGAAGGAACGGGCTATAGAACTGGAATCATGAGTAACATCGAATTCTACTGAGTTGATAACCATCTCGATACAGTTCTAGTTCTCTTCTTGGTTCTCTGTCACGTCTTTAAAAATGACTTACGCCACGATTATCTTGTTCAGGTCCTTGCAATTTTGATACTNAAAAAAACTTCTCCTGAAATACTATAGCAGATCTTAGTCATAGCGTTCAAGTATCCCGCGACAGATTTGGTGAGGTACTAGATGTTGCGAGTGCATGTTGTTGATCAGTCGTCACGGCGTAGCGTTGCGTGCGTCATCAGGAAAAATTTCAATGTCTATATAGCACTAAATAGTTTGCATATTTATATAGTTGCCTTTGTTAGTCCCCCTTTAGTGAGACTACATAGTTGCATGCCAGAACTATACAGTACTATACATACTATATAGGTACACTATACAGTCTAATATAGTCTCCATAGTTTCAAATGGAAATTCTAAAACTATTAATCATGCATATATGCACATTCTACACTATATATGTTTCATCATCAAGTAATCAAGCAACCACACAATACAGAATATGTTCTCATGTACATAGTATTACTTGTCATATTGAAGTTATTGCAATATCTAATTTGAGGTGTGGGAAGATACTGCCATTCCATTTTTGAGTTTTGGTCAGTGGGCGGGTTTTCGCTTTTTTGCTATTACTTGTCTTATTTTACATTCCTATAGTGCAATTTAATTTATTGTGTCCATATATAATTAAAATCAGTGCAATTACTCATGAATTATATGCATATATGCATCAGTAGGATCATCTCTTTCCCAAGATGTAATGCACTATACTAGTTCCCTGCATTACTATAGAAACTATGTGATCTATATAGACCACATAGACTCATTAGTTTCCATAGGTGTTGGTGGGGACTATGGAGTACTATGGAGTACTATACAAATTCATCACTTCTAGTATAGTAAATGTTTTTCCTGATGGTGACTCCGTGGCGATATAAACATATCCTCTTCAAGAAGCATTTGGTCTCTTCTCTTCTGGTACCCCATGGAATTCTTTGGCGGCATTCGAGTTTCCATACTATGCTAGCACCTTCGCGGAGAGTGGCATAAATATTTTGGATCCCTCGGGCATAAACGAAAGAGCGGAGCTCAAATGCATAGCAATGAAGGTGGTATTCATAAGCCCCTGAAACATTAGCATCCCTGTTTCCCGCTCGCTGTTTTGTAATCAAGGTTGTAATCAATCACTCTGAGATGTCGACAATAAATATAGGATATCTCGCAAGAAAGCAGTCTGTTTCACGATATAGCAGATACCGTCTGGCTTATAAAGACTGTCACTACGTCAGCCTGCTGCTGTCAAGTCTCCCTGGGATTTTGGGGATCCTGATCCTGACGACTATAAAGGAATGGATTGGACCACATTTCTTGTTTAAATCATCAGAAACTACCTGCTGTGAACCATGGTCAAAACTGTGTTCATCTTAGGTGCGACTGGATATATCGGAGGTGGTATTCTCCATGATGTCGATTGCTTCANTTTTTTTGTCTAACATGTAAGCGCAGGCTCTCTCCTCGTGTCTCTCAAGAAGACGCACCCAGACCTTGTCTACAAAGCACTAGTACGTTCCGAATCCGACATTATACCAGTCGGCGCTGCAGGCGCCACGCCTGTGCATAGATCCTTCACCGACCACAATCTCATAGCGGAACACTGCGCGCATGCAGACATTGTCGTAAATGCGGCAGACAGCGACGATATCCAGCTCACCAATGCTGTCCTGCGTGGTCTGAAGCGTCGGAAGGAAGAGGGGAGGGGGATTGCTGTGCTCATCCATACAAGTGGGGATGCGATATTCAACGATAATGGGAAAGAAGGAAAGCACAATCCAAATATGAAAGTCTGGACTGTGTGTTGGGGTTTTATTTTACAACTTCTCTCCAAATCATGCTGAATCACTTCTATGTCTTAGGATTCTGAAGAAGACATTCGGTCTTTAACTCCATCAATGATTCATGGGCAGGTTGATGTTCCGTACGTTCAATCAGCTGTTTCATCATGCGAGATCAGACTAACGTTAAGAGTATTGCATCCAGTGTTTTGAAAGCTGCGGAGGAAGGCTATGCCAACTCTTTCATCCTATGCCCTTCGATCGTCTATGGGAGAGGCTCCGGACCTGTCAAGAGGATAACAATTCTGGTAAGACTGCTTCTTGAGTCAAGCAAAGTACAACCCTATAGAAGAGTGCATTACGTTGGAGAAGGAACCAATATCAACGCTCTAGTGAGTCTGATATCCAGGAATGCGATCAATATATATATATATATATCACTCTCCCTCGCAGATCAACATTAACGATCTCATAGAAGCGTACCTTCTCATCTTCAAGTTTGCACTTGATGCAGGTCACACTCTACTTCCCTCTAACCCGTATGCGCGTTACTACAATGCCAGCGCCATCCCGGTGGCCTGGAAAGACTTGACCCGTGCGCTTGCCGGAGCTTTTCACAAGAAAGGACTGGTCAATTCGCCTGAACCGATTAGCGTGTCGTATGAAGATGCTGGGAGCGCGAATTGGTATGTTGACCGTTCGCAGTTCTGCAATCGTCTATTTTATCTGCCTCGGTTATAGGTATCTAGCTTTTAATGTACCAATTCGGACCAAGCGTCTTCTGGAGCTGGGATGGAAGCCCGTGCATAGGGAGCTGACTAACGAGACGTTTGCTGAAGACGTCGACGAGATTTTGAAAGAGAATTAGCTCGGCAGATAGTGTAAGCTCTGTTATACACAGCTGCGACCCATTGAATGGAATGTAAATGCCACAGTAACGGTTCAGAGTTCATGTAACACATATTCAACATATGAATAATTATAGTGACAAAGCGAGTGCCAAATACTTGAAATGATGTCGTGTGCTTTGGGAAGCACTGTCAAAACAACGAATCGCTTGAGATAAGTATTAGATTAGTAGGCCCATCGCGAACCGCTATCTGCTACCTGCTAACTCCGTAGGGACTTTGATCACGTCATTTTCTTGTGTCAGTGAGTGTAGACTTTAAGCCGTCGCTGCGCCTTCTTGAAGTTTCCTGGGAAATGAGCATCTACGACGCCATTCAAATGCACGATTTCAACAGGATTCTTCGCGTAAAGATGCTGAGACTGCTAGTTTATTTACGTCCTCGATGAATACAAAATTTCTGTCTTATAAAGCTTATGCTTATGAAGACTGTCTACATCAACTTCCTGCTGCTGCCAGTGTCAACTTACCAGTCTCCCTGGGAAACGTAGATCCTGGAATCTATAAGAGAATAGATTCACCATGTTCAAGAAGACATCAAACCTTTTCTCGCTGTGAATCATGACCAAAACAGTGTTCATCATCGGTGCGACGGGATATATTGGAGGTGAACTTGTTCTTAATTGACAAGAATTTTGTGACTTATCTTTGACCTCTAAACGCAGGATCTCTCCTTGTATCTCTCAAGAAGGCGCACCCAGATCTTGTCTACACAGCGCTAGTACGTTCCGAATCTGATTTCTCAGCAATCAGTGCCGCAGGTGCCACGCCCGTGCATGGATCCTTTAACGACCTCGACCTCATAGCGGAACATTGTGCACTTGCGGACATTGTCGTGAATGCAGCGGACAGCGACAACGTCCAGCTCTCAGATGCTATCTTGCGGGGTCTAAAGCGCCGCAAGGATGAGGGAAGGGGCGTGGCTGTCCTTATCCATACAAGTGGTGGGGCGATATTCAACGATAAAGGAAAAGATGGAAGATTTAATTCAAACTTGAAAGTCTGGACGGTGTGTTGGGCTCTCACCCTTACCATCACTTCTACCCAAGCTGAAACCACTCTTTGTGCTAGGACTCTGAAGAAGAAATACGATCTTTGACACCATCAATGATTCATGGACAGGTTGATGTCCCGTGCGTTCAATCGGCTCTTTCACTGCGCGATCGCACTAATCATTTTCTTTCTGGCGCACTCAGTATCTTGAAGGCTTCAGAGGAGGGCTATGTCAACTCCTTCATCGTATGTCCCTCGATCGTCTACGGACGAGGCACCGGGCCTGTCAAGACGGTGACACTTTTCATCAGAATGCTTCTTGAGTCGGGAACAGCTCTACCCCGCAAAGAAATGGTTTACATCGCTGAAGGGACTAATGTAAATGATCTGGTGAGTTCGAAATTAAGCAATGCGACCAATATATATATATATATATATATATATTCTTATTCCTTTGCAGATCCATATCGACGATCTCATAGAAGCGTACCTTCTCGTTTTCAAATTGGCACTTAACGCAGGAACCAGCCTGCTCCCCTCTAGCCCATATGCTCGTTATTACAACGTCAGCGCTTTCTCAGTGAGCTGGAAAGACCTGACTCGTGCGCTTGCCATAGCCCTTCACAGGAAAGGACTGATCAACTCGCCTGAACCGGTTAGTGTGTCGTATGAAGATGCAGGGGTCTTAAACTGGTATGTTGATTGTTCACAGTTCTCAAATCACCTCAGATATCCTGTGATGAACTGAGCCTCATTTTCTGCATTTACTTATAGGTATATGGCAGTCAATACATCTATGCGCCCCAAGCGTCTCCTGGAGCTTGGATGGAAGCCCAAACATGTGGAGTTGACTAACGAGATATTTGCCGACGACGTGGATGAGATTTTGAAAGAGAACTAGCTCGTTGGATTTATATTGCACCCAGCTGTGGCATGTCATATGAAATGAAATGTTTTGAAACTTGTTTTTAATCTCACTTAAGCCGTTATTTGAGAACGTGCTAAACTTTTGAAGCGAATAATGCTGAACCTTGATCTCTAAGAATGTGGCGGAACGCTCTGAAATAACCTTTTTGCAATGTGCTTGTGCATCATCTGTTGGCCGATTGGCACACTCGTATCGTATGAATGTCTGGACGGAAAGAGTATACACCATTGCTTTCGACCATTAGTGATAGCGGCGGATAGAGAGTCAGGAGAATCGGGACGTTCTGGAAGATGGTAATTAATCCAGGCATGATAATAAAAACAGTAGCACAGGACGAGTATGGGGCCTTCACGAGTATGTGGAGTGACTCTTTCTTCTCAGCGCATTGGGAAATATGGTGGTGAGTCGCTTCAGTAGTAACAGTTCATCCTCGCTGTTCAACCGATACTCGCTTGACTCTTTCTCGGAATGTTAGACATCGTCTGCAGCAATGTTCGCTAAGGTGACCTAGTTCCTTAGTTAGCCGACAATCTCAGTCTTCGCTATTTTGATTGAAAATATATGGTAGATAGGATCTTTGTTGCCAACAACCAAGCAGCATCCCCATCGTCGGGCGTAGTGTGACTGTGTGAGACTTGAGTCAACGTATCATGATCTTTGGGCAGAACCAATCATGTCACTGAGTGTTACTTAAAAAATCAAGATGAACTCATTTTGATCATCTTGAGCCCTGAGGGAGGCAAATGGATGGCGTACGACGCAGTATCTTAAGCGGACAAGTTGGGAAAGTAGCAAAAGCTATAGATTATGGGCCAGAGGCCCCAGTCTTATATACTGTACAGAATGTATAGTATACCATAGATAGTAAGTAAGCATATGGTGCATATAGTCATGTGAGTAAACAAGTGAAGTCATAGTGTAAACATATGTGGGAAAGTAATATCTTAATACAGTAGAACTAGAATACTACAGTGAAGTGAGTTGGCTGAGTTCATTGCATGTTTGCATTAAACATTGTACTGGCAAGGGCTCCCACAGTAGCCGTGTCGTAAGAGCTTTTGAAATACAAAACATGGCAATCTAATGCAATAATGCAATGTACATACATTTGAACCGTAAGAAATATCAATATGGCTTACGAAATAAGGAGATAATGTGATCCAAAATTTTGTTTGTAGCTCTTTGTTTTTGACGCAAACCCANTTTTTTATCNAAAAAAGGTCTCTAAGACTAACAAATACAGTAACATTGCCCCTACGCTCAATATTAATGCTAGTTTTTTATTTTGCTTTTGTACCATATAGCCTGTTATTGTATGGTAAAGTATACTTGATACCTACCTACAAATATGGTCCGTAACCGAGTACGGTGCTTTGCATGGTGCTTTGTGAAAAGTCTATAAATAAACGAACCACAAAATGATACATCAGCNAAAAAACTAGAATTCTATATAGATCTATATAGAAACTATAGATAATATAGACCCGATAGATCTGAAAGCTAAGTCCCAACTATGTAGCACTCCATAGAAGGTACTATATCTCTGTAGAACTCCATAGCGCTATATAGAATCCATAGACGCACCTCGTGCTAGGTGAAATTATATATTTGCTTTGAACTTATAGCTGTTCTATTGATTTCGCAGCACACAAAAGGAAAAAAAGGCCAAAGATGACGGTATATTGCAGTAG
>SGPK01000598.1:0-13309 GCA_004802695.1 Phellinidium pouzarii
GTGCGGTCGGCTCGCGCGGCAGCGATGCTCGTGCGACATCTGACCGAGGCTGACTACGAGTTTCTCGATCCAACCTTTGGGGTGGGTATACCTTTTNCCCCCCTGCTCTAACTCTTTATGGTTCTAATGGTCGTTTTTCTGTATACAATACAATAGCCTTGCTTGACGACAATCGCTTCTGTGTTCAGCCTGGAGCAAGTGCAGGCGTCTGCTGCATCGATGACCTGGGTCCCGCATGATCTCAGCACGATTCTTACTGCCATGACGCGTCTCGGCGCGCGCTTTCCCATCATGGGTATGTAGCGGCTCCACACCCGTTTTTGTTCAACTTGTATCATATTATGTTATTTGAGCTGTATTCCTGACTCTGTTTTTCTTCCCTTCCTCTTCCTCTCCCCATTCTTTGCGACTTCGAATCTGTTGTTTTTCCCCATTCATCGGACTGGCGGGCNTTTTTTCCCTTCTTGACCGTAGCTTTCCAGATCGCGCTATCCTAACTTTATGGGGCGCTCATGGCCTCGTAGGTTTAGGCATGGTCCCTGATCCGCTCGGAAACGTGTCGTGTCGAACCCTGATTCGAGGCAGGTTATGATTGAAAGGCATAACATTCTTCACGTAAAACACATGAGGGTGCGGTACACTCCGACGGTGGCTTGATCTTATGTCGTTGCGTTGTCGGCTCTATACCCGCCCACCACCACATCACCACTTCTTATCCGGACGAGGACTTACTTGACGGCGTCGCCATCGGAGTACGCCGAGTCTAGAAAATGTGATAGGACCACTNCCCCCCACTCATGCCCCCTGACGCATCTGATCATTGGTGATGGTTTTTTTTTCTCTTATAATGAAATTATTCGGAAATGGGACTTAATTATCAAACTGAATGAAGAGAAACGAGGAAACCAATTCACGAACGGACTTTGGACATTGTTTCGGGTTTGGACTACAGACCTTTTTTTTTGCCTTCCCCCGCNTTTTTTTATTCTTACNTTTTTTACGCTGCTTCTCCCTTGGACTTCGGACTTACTAGCACGGACTTATTCTCAGACATTCAAACATTCTGGACACTTAACCCCTTTGCTCTGACTCAAACAAAAACTTGGACTATCTTGGACTTACTGTATCCTTATCCACATTCACGATTCTGTTGTATTATACATGCTTTCGCAGTTTGCATCCTCCATCTTCGTTTGTAGCTTTCTTCCAATACTTTCGTTACGTTGCACTTTCATTATGTCTTCACCCTCGCTATTCTTCGTAGCTAGTTACAACTCTTAATCCTTCTTTCCTCATCTTCCCTCTCTCTTTTCTACGTCTGGCGCATATATTTTAGCCGCCACATGGATGGACTCAACTTCGTTGCTTACGACTTCCTTCCTTCTCCAGCCCATCTTTCAAGGACATTTTTTCCTTAACGTTCTTTGCGGTACACAGTTTAATTGTCGCACACTCCCGTTGTTCTAGCTGCATGGACATTATTCTCTTGTGCACTTCATTTTGTTTTGAACATTGAACATTGGACATTGGACATTGGACATTCAGATACTTTTCAACCCCTTAGNTTTTTTTTGTTTAATACTTCATCTAGTGTACGTACGTACAGGTAGCATACAAATATAGCTAAAGAATATCAAAACAAATCCATGAACTGCAATGCGAATGCGAATGGGTCTGATCGCGACTTGATCGCGACTCGGCGGAGATGAATAATCATGTGACCACACGAGCACCGCATTGCCGCGGCGCGTTTTGCTTCCTGCTTCTTACCACCATCACGCGTTAAGCTCGGGATACACGCTCATCTAGCTCACTATACGAATTTATTGCATTGGGCTCTGGACACTTTACTGACGATCTCTCGAGTCATCTAGAACGAAGTCTTTGAATACCACTACTAATATTGGCTTTCTATTCAATTGCCAGCAACGCGGATTTATTAGAGAATCTCTAACAAGTCGATAATATGTCCTCCTTGTTCAATGCTGTGGCAAACGGCGTGAGCGGCCTCATGAGAGTCGGCTCCCAGCCTCAAGCATCTTCAGAACCCTCGAGCGCCACGACGGTACCCGAAAAATCAGCTAATCCCAGTTCGGAGGCGCAAACATCGAATGGTGTGTTGGTGCCTGAGCAGAGCGAACCTGAAGCTATGGACATAGACAGTAATATCCAGTCTATTGACGTGAAACCGCCCGACCAAGATAAACTGCAACCTGCCGCGGGACCGTTAGATTCTCATACCTCGACCGACTCGATTGCACCTATTCCCGATCCTTCAAATGTTGCGCGGGCATCCTCTGTACCTTACGGTCGGCACGATGCGCCAAAACTTAGATTCGGATACGTCTATGACGATCGCATGATGCTGCACTCTCCTCTGGAGTATCACCCGGAAGCCCCTGCGCGCATTCACGGCATTCATCAGAAACTGCGTAACGCAGGCTGTCTCTCGCGCATGAAACTCATCCCGGTACGCATGGTTCGAAAAATGGAAGCGCTTCTCGTCCACAGTGAGGACCACTGGGAAAAAATTCAGATGATCGCCCGTAAATATACTGTCTTTCTAACTTTTCTTTTCTACGAAACAGGTTTTCTGACTTAATTTTGTGTTTATTCTATTTTTACACCGTATCGTTATTAGAAATGACCCCGGAGCAGATATCACTTTCCGAAAGTTATTACGAGCACCTTTCCCTTTATGTCTGCCCTAAAACCACCTTGGCCGCACAGCTGAGTTGCGGCGGAGTCATAGAAGCAGCCCTCGCCGTAGCCCGTGGGGAACTCGAGAAATCTTTTGCTATCGTTCGTCCTCCAGGACATCATGCAGAGCCGGAGGAACACATGGGGTTCTGCTTCTTCAACAACGTTTCTGTGGCTGCCCGTGTCGTACAGCAACTTACGCCCATAAAACGAGTTATGATCCTCGACTGGTGCGTTATACTTCGTCCATTTTTATATATTTAAATTGACGAGAGCTGTATAATAATGGCGCTCTTTCCTACTGGCGACTAGGGATGTGCATCATGGTTGGTATTTATCGATAGTAAGATCATCGATGACACTAGTCACTGATTACATATTGTCGTTTCATTATGAATCGTGTCTTCAGGTAATGGAACCCAACGCGCCTTTCTCGATGATCCTAGCGTACTGTACGTATCGCTACACAGATTTGACGGAGGCAGGTTTTATCCTTGTGGCCCATTTGGTGGGATGGACTCGTGTGGAGAAGGCCCCGGGGAAGGAACGTAAGTATCGAGATGTTCCATTATTCATTGTCCTACAATTATCCTGTCCCAAACTATTCTAGATCCGTCAATATTCCATGGCCGGAGAAAGGCATGGGTGACGCAGAATATCTCCACGCGTTCATGAAGATTGTTATGCCTATCGCAATGGAGTTCGCTCCGGAGCTCGTTATTAGTGAGTTTCATATTGAGCATTCCCTAAATTTCGTCTCACTTCTGTTCCTATCAGTTTCGGCTGGATTCGACGCTGCGGATGGAGACGAACTTGGAGAGTGTCATATTACCCCGACTGGCTATGCTCATATGACACATATGCTGTCAACGCTCGCAGGGGGGGAAGCTTGTTGTTGCCTTAGAGGTCCGCTTTATATTCTTCTCTTTCCTTCGTCCTTCAAACTAAATCAAATATAATGTTTTTTGATTGCCCCTGGTGACCAAACTTTGCATTATCATGACTTTCTTTGCCTTAAAAATATACGAAACTGATGTTCCTTGCATGTCACTCGCTTAGGGAGGATATAATGTCGAGTCGATATCTAATTCTTCGCTTGCAGTTACACGTGTACTGCTGGGCGATGCACCGCCCGAGTTAAAACCGCTTGTTGCAAATGAAACGGGCACAGAGACCGTGTGGGCCGTAGCAACTTACCAGAGCCGCTACTGGAAAAGTCTTGACCCTAAAGCATGCGAACCTCGTGAGGGTATGTTCTTCCTTTCGCGACTTATTGTCTGCTTTACGTCCCTCCGCCGAATCTCTGGAAGCGGTTAAGTTTTGTATCATCAGGATTGACTGACAGCCCCTTTCCTCCCTTTGTTTACTCGCTTTCTCAGAATATCCGGAGCAGACTGTCTCGATCCCAGGTACGTATAGGAAGTTATGCCTCCGCTGTACCTTGAGTGGTTATGATCCTTTTCACATCCCACTGCACATCCCCATTCGTGGACTTCATCCTTCAGAAAGCTTGACTAACTGAGAANTTTTTTAGAACTGCTTAAACTGCATCGTCAGGAGTACTTGTACCAGATATACCGGATGGTGCAGGTTCCGCTCCTAGATACTGAGGTAGATGAGAGATTTCAGACTCAGGTTATCTGCTCGTGAGTCCCTCTTAATTTTTAAATTCGCGTTCTTGTGACACTACTGTTATTCGTAATAGCGCGGATGTAATGGAGAAAGATACCCTTGTGTTATTCGTGCATCAATTGTGGGTCCTGATGCATTTACTTGGGATTTCATTAATCAGTATAATTCCTTACAATACGCCTTTCTCCTCAAGTGGAAATCTTCGTGTGGAGCTTGCCGGGGCCTTAACATGCGACGTGAAGCTAGAATATTCTTATCTGGTGCGTTTTCTCGGAGTCATATCGGATTATTGAAGATGTCTTGATTTTTCGGCAATACAGATTGATGTGACAAAGGACCTCGTTGACTGGGTGCATAAGAAGAACTTCGCTTATGTGGAAGTCAACACTTATCCGCGGCCTCTACAGCATAATCACGTTAGTACATAAATGCTGAATCAAGTCTACACTTATGCGACTCACAAGATTCATTCTTTGTATACAGAAGCGTAGCTGGTCGGAGCTAGCACGCGAAGTCGTGACATATTTGTGGGACAATTATATTCAGTAAGTAGATTGGGTTAACACTGCCTTGTCTATCTGACACGTAAACAGGATATCTAATGCTTCACAGATCATTTTAATTGGGCATGGACCTGGATGTTCTGCCGTCATGGACCTCATGGCAGCAAGAGGTAAACTACTTTTGGATTTCTGCTATTCCTGTCTCTCGACGTTCGCTCTTGCCGTTCTCACGCATTTTAAATTTCATTTCAGCACGGAGCGTGATGAAAAAGGTTAAGGCCGTCGCCCTTGTAGTAGGGAGAGAGGATATTCCAGAGGTCCCGAGGAACGAGGACGACCTTCGATTATGGTACATCAAGGTCCGCTCATCTGCTGCATCTGATTGATCTGCGTATAAATACTATTTTCACATAGCACTCTATTGTTGTTGTCCCCGAATCCCATCCTTTTGTTGTGGAGGGGAAGTTTCGAAAACGACATGGAAAGATTTCACCTTATGGTAAGAGTTGCACGTACTGTCGTACAGCCCATGGATGTCTCTCATTGACCACGATTCATTTAACAGATGAAGTGAGATCTGTCAAGCTTCTGACTCGCGCACTGCCAGACATCAAAGTGTTCATTGAGAACAAGCTGGCATTTACGCCTATAGCCCCCTTACTTGCACTCAACAGTCTCAATGATATTACCAAAACCGCTCTGGACGCTTGAATCCTTGCACTATCTTAATTAATTAATCTCAGATTGATGCATTGTACATGGTAGCATTGGCATGCTATGTTTATTTACACACATACCAGCTGTTCTTACTTAGATCAATCAGACATGTCGATTCTATTTTACATGATCACAGCATTAAGCACAAAATTATTTAAAAGAGATCGACGACGTTCTTCCGGGGAGAGATTACGCCGACGATTTTACTTCGTAAGTCGAACATATCGCCTGCCTCTGTAGCAACAAGGTCCGCCTGTTCAGCCGCTACCTCGAGGCCGAGAAGTTTTTCAAGATTAGACGAAGCCAGTGCGAGCGCTTGGGTCTTCGTGATGTCTCCAGCAGCTTCCAAAGCGGCCTGATGAGACCGTCAGGGAAGCGTGCGGGCAGAAGAAATGAGAGGATACGAATAGTTAGGGGAAATTTTCACATCAGTGAACCTTCGGAAGGTACAGTGATTTAATCGCGTACCCAAGCTGCATCAAAGCGCGTATTACGAGCACTCCATGCCTCTTCAATGCCGATGCCCACCGTCACATTGTGCGCGAGCAGCAGTGAGATAGCACTATCCCTCGTCAGTGGCGGCCCTGGCAGTCTGTATGATTTACTTAGATTAGCTTTATATGATGGATCAAGGGGACGTGAAACTCACATCCGGCGATGCTCCCAGCTGTACGGGAAGGGTCTTGAGGGGACGACCACGACACCAACGTTAGCATCCCCGAGGTCCTTCGCGATAAGGTGTGCCTCCGAAGCGCCTGTGATGGTTAACTTCATGACTGTGCCTGTGTTTCCTTCAACCTCTTTTTTCAGTTGCAACAGTGTCGATATGATGTCTGCGCTTTGTGCTTCGACGACGAGTGTCAACTTGCCCTNGGGGGGGACGTTAGCAATGTTTCTGAATGGTGCACCAGTACAGACCTACATCGGCGACATCTTTGAACCGCGAGCCAACTTCACCTTCGCCGACCTCAAGCAGCAGACGGCGCAGTGTCGCAATCTGCGTGCTGACGCTCGGTGTTCTGCCCATATGGCCGACAGACACATGCACAGCCGCAATGTCTTGTACGAGTGCTCCCTTCTGTAACTTGTGTGCTGACCCAAGGCCAAACGCAGTACTCAATCCCGAAAGAAAGCCGCCGCTCATGGGCGCAGTAATACCGACGGTCACGCCAGCGCGGTATCCCAAGCTATTCGTGAAATATTTTTCAGAACAATCCATGCAACATGCAGATCAGTAACGCTTACTAGGCATCGCGGGTGGCGAACTGTAGGCCATCCACCGCGCGGATCAGAGTTGCATCACCATCGACAATGTTAGGCACACTCTTTGCCAGTGGGTCGTATACATATCCGTCCCCCGTCGATATCTCTCCTTGTATTTCCAAAAGACCCATTGGTGAGCCAAAAGACACTAACCCCGGAGAGATTGCGCCGCCTTTGAGGTTAACGAACTCCGCATCCGGTGTGCCAAGGAAGGATGCGCAAGCATTTTTAATTCCAGAACAAGTAATCTTACCGCTTTGGGCCACAATGGTCGCGAGCTCGTCTCTCTGTGCGTCGAATGCGCTCACGACACCCTCACCTTCCTCCGATCGGACGGTAACACTTCTCACATTCGTAAATACGACGGTCCCCTCGACCGACTTTCCCGGTGCGAGAGGTGGGAGCCCTTCGTACTTTATCGCATCTGCGACTTCACTGCTAAAATCTGGTGTCTCGGGTACCTTCTGGAAGCTCTCGGGCTTCTGAACAGTATGCGGCGATGTGAGTTGTGCAATGCCATCAATGAAGACCTGTTTCGGGGTCGCGCCCAGTGCAAGAGGGTGCGAATCCCAAATGACGAGGTCTGTATGTTGTTAGGAAACAAAATTGTAATTGTCTACTAAGAACGCACCGGCATCGTACCCTTCCTTAATATAGCCAATTCGATGATCCATGCCCATTATCTGGGCTGGTGTTGTTGTCACAGCTGCCAAGGCAAGGTTGTCCGGTAGCCCATAGTAGTGGGCTTGCTGTGCTTCGTACAAAAGGTAGCGGGAGTTCTGGACTGGGTCTAAAATTTGAAGGTAGTTAACCATTGACATTTGACTACGAACGAAGTTATACTGACGTACGATCACTCTATGAAATAAGCGGTCAATTCGAGAAAACCCCGGTTCTTAACATCATATAAATAGGCACCTTCATGACAACCTGGATCCCGTTATCTGCAAGAATTTTCTGCGCAAATTCAGACCCACGATATGCCTCGCGCTTGTAGCGTGCATTGGTCGCGAAGAGTGCTGATGCAGGAACCTGGCCTACGAGAGCAATAAGATTACTATACAATATACAAACCCGGATGTACGGAAACATACCATACGCTTTTTTGAGAAGGTCTGGGACAAGGTATGTTTCATGCGCATGATGGAACGCGGCAACGGGAAATTTGAACTCGTTCGTAAGCTGCAGCGATAAGCGAGATTGGTACGCCATTTTACCTACCCAGGGAGCTAAACGGTGCTCACTCGAATGATGTCATCTAGATCTACTGCCTCGTAGCAATGAATCTGGACTTTTACTCGCCCTCTCAACACATCCACGAGTGCCTCCCATTGAAGATCGTCAGGGAAAGCGCCGAGACCTGCCCAATCGTCTCTCAGCGCCTTCTCGCAATACACGTCTTGTTCCTCTTTGATTTTGCGCGCCTTATCATACACCTCGCGGAACGCCCACATATTGTCCATGCGCGTGTTCTTGTACATGCGACGCGGGTTCTCACCGCAAGCGTGCCTAGGAGACGAAGTCAGATTGAAATCTGCTTATGGATATTGATGACGCACTTCATCTGGCGCCATCGGGGCGGGAGCGACCAGTCCATTGCATCGGAGCGATTGAGAGTGAAAGGTGGTTCGAGGAGTTTGGACGTAGGTGTCCGTTCTGCGGTGTCACGTAACTTTATCACGAATCCCTGACCGCCTGTATATGAAAATAAGGATCATCATCAGCAATGTGTTTCTGAGACGAAATAAAAATAGGGAGCCGTAGAGATGAGAAACAAGTGATTACATCATTTATTTAAAGATATTTAACGTTCAATATATCTCCGGAAAGAATCGGGCTACTACAGTTTCTGAATACTTGAAGCACAAGAAAACGGGCAACTCAGAATAATCAAAACATACCAATTCCATTAGCAGAACCGGGAAGAATGAGAGATGTTGTGAGTCCTCCTGATATTGAGAGGTGGTAGGAGTCGTCATGAGTATTCAGTCCATCGAGTGCACGCAACCACGGCTGAGCGACGCCTTTCAGCGAATTGTCGTCTTCTGCCCCGGATAATTCTGGAGCTGGATCATCACCTATGTGCGAGTGTAAGTCGACAATGCTATGCGTATTTCTTTGATTTAGACAAATAGACACAATTATAGAGCTTGAAAGGACGTACCCAGGTGATACCCAAGCGCCTTTCGCGTCGATAGTTATCAGTTCCTCATCTAAATTATGCAGAACATCCGCGCTAATAGGCCCAACACCCTTAATAAGCCCTCTGTCAAGCAGAATATCGCCTTTGATTATTTCTAGCCCATTGACCCTCCCCGTCCAAATTGTCGCGTTCTTGATCAGCGTCGGCTTCGTTCCGAGAGTGAATCTGTCCGAACTCTTGCGCGTATTGAACGTTGGCGGCGGTCCAGGCTGCAGTTTGAGATTCTCGCAGCGTGTCTGGATTGCCTCTGCATTCACCGGAATACGGACGCTCTGTTGCGTGCCCGCGCCTGAGTGTGTGAGGTGGATATGCGTGCCGAGGACGAAGAACGTGAGGAGCGCGAGCGCTACGATTGGCCAGGGTCTGTGCCTCCGCGTTCGCCGACGTGCAAGCCATTCTGCAGTGTCGCCGTCGTCGTGCTCGATGTCGAGTACGGCTTTCTTGTCCATCGTCTTCATCACGGATTTTTCCCAACGCACATTCTTGAATAGTCCAGAATAGGCATGTTGCAAATAATGAGTGACCAGTGTGACAAAATATACAGTCATTCACCAGTCACATGAACACCACCACTCAAATGAACACCAGCCTCGGAAATGCTACAAACCACCCTTTCCTATCAATTTTTTGCACTTCTCAGCCTCTTACATAATTAAGTAAAGAAATAAAAATTCTTAANTTTTTTTCATTGAGAATTGAGTGATTTATTAGGTGAAAATGACAAGAGCAAAGTGAAAGCATCCTTGCAAAAAATGTAATTGGCTTCAAAGCATGGAAAATATTTGAATTCAGCTGCTGAAAAAAAAATGGATGTGTTTACATTATCTACATGTACAGTACTATGTAAAAATATTTGAGAATATCTAATGCAGAACACTCACAGAGAAATAGACAGGATTATGAGGAGGAAAAAGGCATGTGACGAAATGTCACACAGTGTGACTTGAAGTATGTGACCATATGCATCCTGTTCTGTTCCATATGCTCTGTAGGCAAATTTTGATCTTAATAAATAATTTTGTCCACTCTGCATTCCCCTGATCACTTTTCTTATATTCTGAAGCATCTAGCCATGCCTGGAAGAGCTCAATCACAGGCAAATAAGGCAATGGCAGCTACACAGGAGAAGGATGGGCTCTATGTAGAAATTTATCTTGCATTTGCTGCTCTGCCTTGAAAAAGAGAAGATGCCAGCATGTGAACCATAGATGAGAATAATTGCATTGAGCCAAGCCTTTGGTTCTGCCTCAGAATCAAGACACTTTGGAGGCTCCATCTTCAGAGCTAGTAAAGTCTCAGCTGATGCTTTTTGTTACTGCTCACTGAGTCTTCCTCATGCTGCAAAGCCAATGATGGTATGCAGGTACTAACAACATGGTGTGGGTCACTTGTGAGAGGATAGGGGTTAGATGTGGCAGAGGAGGAGCTGCCACTCACCACAGCTGGTTCAGACACAGTAGTAGGAGCTGCATCTGAAGATCAAAGGGAGTGTGTAGAAGCCTAGCGAGGGGTTGGTGTCAGGCTTGAGGAAGTTGCTACCACAGACACTGTCATAGTTGTCAGAAGGGAATTATTGCTTTAAGTAAGCAACATACAAACCAAAGAACACAACAACTAAAATGACTGAAAGACAGTTCGACAGTGATTACATTCACAGGAGATTGTGCAAAGACATGAACAGGAACAACAGCACATACCTCCCATGTTCTGAGAGGAGATAATGTGCAAATGATGCAAACACATATAAGACATGGGATGGGATGTGTATCAACTACTGATAGCAGAACCATCAGCAGTAGCAGTATTCACCAACATGGAAATGAAGACAGAACACAAGGTATTCAGAGTACCAAACAAACCACATCTAATAGCCTACAAACACTCAATCAAAACATTTGTCTATGATGTGAAAGACTACCTCAACTTTGTATCCATTAGGATGACACTCGATAACATGCCACATGCAGACAAGCCATGCACCCAACAATATGTAGAAGTCTATATGCCATACAGGATCAACAGTCACAACATGATCAGAATCCACAACACAAGTATTTGTGCCAGAACAATGATAGCCTTTACCCAATATGGAGGAACAGGCTACACCACCAGTTGTTAAGCCAAAGGCTGTAACAGTGATGAGGTAATGAGTAAGAGCAGAGTGACGAGTAAGCGGCAAGCCGGGTTAGGGCCTGAGAAGGTTGACTGGTACTGGTGAAGGGCTAAAGAGCACACTGGTAGACTGGTAGACAAGGTGTTTGGCTATGAGAATGAAGAGCTCAAGCTTGGGGCTTAGGGCTCTGAGTACATGCCTTATATACTACTAGTACATAGGGGTAGAAAGTGATGGAAAGTGATGGAAAGGATGACTGAGTGAAGGATGAGCATCAGTCAGCATAGAAGGGTATGGAACTTGGTGGAACAAGTGATCAGGTGATACAGGGGTTACTGTTGAAGTAAGCAGATGATGAGATGAGATGGATAGATAAGCAGAGTGATGTGACAGGATGAAGTAAGGAAATTGTAACATTGCCTCCCTTTCAAGGATCAACAATTCTCCACAATTGTTTAAAATAAAATAAAAGAAAAAGGGAGCAACCATTTACTGGTGCAGAAGGGCAGATGGGAGTGATGGGTGTCATGAAAAGATAGTAAGAAAATGCACTGGTAGTTTATTGTCATTGTGGACAAATATAGTTTTTAGGTCAATTTCGGACCAGATCCTGACATGTTTCAGTCAGATGGGTAGGGGCAGGAAAATTGGTTGTGCCCAATGTCACCACAAATGATGCATATTACAGGCCTTGGGGAAACCTGAATAGTGTGTCGTCCAAAAGGGAGTACCTGAGTATCCTGATCAACAGACCCATGTCCATGGTTGGACCACTGTGATGAAGTTGGAGAGGTTTGGACAGCAGTTTCTGATACCTCATAAAATTGGTCTTCTGTGTTGTCGACAATGGTGATTGGGTTTTCTGGTGAGCCCAATGGGTGCATCTCAGGGTTGGGGATGACAACAGGTGGGGGGGGAGCTGTCTGAGCTGATGTCAGTGGGGACATCCTTGAAAAACTGAGACAGGACTTCAGCTGCTCCATGGCGCAGTACCGCATTGAGGAAGAACTCACTTTGCTCGTTGTGGAGGTGTTCCGATCAGTGGTTCAGGGCCATCATGGATCAAAATGCACGTAGGCTGGTGGAGTGGGTATCAATGATGTTCATGAGGATTTGCCTTTGTTGGCAGATTGAGCTGGTGTTGAACTGCAGAATGTCATGGATATACAAGGGTATTTGGACAGCATGGTTTTCAGGTCGGTCAATGAGGTTGTCGATGGCAGCTCATAGGTCAGGGTTGTTAAGTATATTGTGTAGATGGTTGATGTTGGCTGAGTGGTGACAAGGGTAGGGGGAATGGGAGTGGGTGGTGCAAGAGCTGGGGTGTTGAGAAGGCATAGTGTGGTGATGATGAGGGGTGAGTTGTTGTGATTTGGAGTGTGGGGAATGAGGAGGTGATCAGAGGAAGTGCAGGGTTTTATAGTTGTTGAGAATTTCAGGGGCATTTTTGAAGTTGACCTCTTTGAGCCATTCATTTGCTGATGAAGGATAGCCCTTCCATTTGGTGAGATATTTACACCACTTTCCATTCCTGCTGTGGGAGACGATGGCTTCAATTTCAAATTCTTTGTGGCCATCAATAAGGTCAGGCAGTGGTTGAGTGAATGAAGGTCTGTGAGAGTCGGTTTCAGCAAATGGGGTAAGAAGGGAAGCATGGAAGACTGGATGAATTTGCCAAGCTTTTGGGAGTTTAAGGTGGTAGTTGAGAGGGGAAAGAACTGGTTTGATAATGAATGGTCCTTCCCATTTAGGGGATAGTTTGTGGGATCGATTGGGGAAATGAAGATGGGTGGCTTCTAGCCATACTTTGTCACCTAGTTTGAATGGGGTAAATTTGCGAGAAGTGTGGTGAGCCATATGGAGTCAAGCTAAGTCATGTGCAGCCAGTGCTTCTTTTCAGATGGTGGAGAGAAGATGAAGTCGTTCAGATAGGATGGAAGATTTGTGTTACAATTTCCTTACCTTATCCCATCACATCCCCCCGCTTATCTATCCATCTCATCACATCACTCCGCTTATCTATCCATCTCATCTCATCACTCCGCTTACTTCAACAGTAGCCCCTGTATCACCTGATCACTTGTTCCACCAAGTTCCATACCCTTCTATGCTGACTGATGCTCATCCTTCACTCAGTCATCCTTTCCATCTCTTTCCATCTCTTCTACCCCTATGTAC
>SGPK01000599.1:0-13276 GCA_004802695.1 Phellinidium pouzarii
TCCATGCATATATACAGCAGTAGTATCATCTCTTTCCCAAGATGTAATGCACTATACTAGTTGCCTGCATTACTATAGAAACTATGTGGTCTATATAGACCACATAGACTCATTAGGTTCCATAGGTGTTGGTGGGGACTATGGAGTACTATGGAGTACTATACAAATTCATCACTTCTAGTATAGTAAATGTTTTTCCTGATGCAGCATCCCGCAGCCACAAGAGTTAGTACGCCTGCGGCTACTCATAGAGGTAAAGTGAGTGAGACGTTTCGGCACACAATACGTTTACAAAGATGCGAATAGAATTTATCACTACAATAATACATGCTTTTTATACTATTTTACTGCCCAAGACATGGGATCATTATCACAGACAATGAGCACAAGGAATAGAATATCATATGAAACATAGTAGCCAAAAAAAAGGAAAAGAAAAGGCAGAGCCGCGCAGCGGGCTCTGCTAAACGTTTTCCACTATCGCCCGGGATACGGAAACACGGGGCCTATCGGCACTCCACCTGTCGGCCGCTGGACGGCCTGCCGGTTTGCTTATTTCTTATTACTAAGTAATATTGCTTATTCCAACAAGAGGTCCCTCCTTGATTATGTGAGATAGGGTCTTTCCTTATGAGGATCTAAATGATCAACCAGATTCCAAGTTTCTTTAACTTATAGCTCCATCCACTTCCACTGATAGAACCTGTAAAGTACGCACAAAAGGCATAAATATATTCAGCATGTCGAGCCAAAAACATGACGCTGTCGACTCGTCTACTGTATTCAAACCTGATATCTTCAATGGACGCGTCCTGTTCTGCACGGGCGGAGGATCAGGGATATGCCGCACCATGACAGAAACAGTTGTTCGTATAGAAATTGTTACACGTTTTTCTGTCAGTTGACCGAGGCGAGGGATGATAGATGCGGCACGGTGCAGACGCGGTGATAGTAGGAAGAAAGTGTGTAGTACGCTTTTCTCTTGGTGTGATAAACTGACTCTATTCAGTGTAGACAGAATTGCAAAAACAGCTAAAGAACTGTCAGTGTTGACTGGGAAGCGCTGTTTACCTGCTCAAGCAGATGTGCGTCAGCCGGCGCAACTGAGGGATGCAGTGGAGAAGACTATATCTACGCTTGGTCGGATAGACTTCGTTATCTGCGGTACGCAATAGCTACATCCTACCTTCTTTCACAAACTAACCTCGTATCACGTATACTTTACGTTCGCTAGGTGCTGCGGGTAATTTCCTTGCGCCGATATCAGGGTTGTCTGAAAATGCTTTCAGGACTGTCATAGAAATTGACACGGTAACAGTCGAATTTCTACGCCTGTAATTTCAAGCCATTAATAATATGATAAGCTCGGAACGTATAATACGATCAAGGCCACCATACCACATGTCCGTGCGTCGAAGGGATCTTATATTCACGTCAGCGCTACACTTCATTACCGTGGTATGTTGACTTCTATTTTTTTTGTTTGCATTGGACTTCTGTAATCCCGATTTCTGCAGGCACGCCATACCAGGCACACGTCTCTGCTGCGAAAGCTGGGGTTGACGCGCTCTCTGCAGTTCTCGCAGTAGAGGAAGGCCCGTGGGGCGTGCGTTCGAACGTCATCGCGCCGGGGCCCATTGGCGGGACAGAGGGCATGGACCGGCTTTCGGCAAAGAACACATCCTCAGACGTAGAATCAGCCTCTAGATTCGGATACCACCTGCCCATCGGTCGGATGGGCGACAAGCGCGATATTGCTAACGCAGCTGTGTATCTGTTCAGTGATGCTGCGAACTTCGTATCGGGTGTTGTGCTTGTTGTCGATGGTGCGAGTGAGCACATCCGTGGGATGCAGTTGCCGTACCCGCAGAGCGTTCTCGACCCCGCATCGATCAGAGCGATGATTAAACCGCGGCTCTAATGGAAAAACCTGTGAGCTTTGCCGAGAATGGTTTCTTTGAACAATTTGCAAATGTGACTGTGCTATATTTGTATTCCGATGCTTAACACATTTTCGAGCAGCCTCTTGTTAATTTAATTTTGCTTTGATTCAGAGATAATGCTCACTTTGTCATTTCAAGTTCTTCCCCTTTAGAAAATATCGTTCCCAGCATTTCGACGACGAGTTATAACAGCACTTTGGCATCAACCGTCAATCTAATACTTGATCAGCTCCAACTAAATTCGCTCTTCGTAAGCTGGTGTCCAAGCTTTGAACGTTCTACGATACAGCACTTTATACATACTTGCTTCATAGCATTTTAAGCCGCCTCCATGTAAGCGCCTGACGATGGTTTGTATTTGTTAGGTTAACTGGCTTTGTTACGCAGAACACCTTTCAACCGCTCAAGGATGAGAAATAATACGTTTCTATCTCTTCTCTGAGCCTGAGCCTAAATACTAATTGCTTATGCTGTATCTGTGTAAAATAAAATATCATGCGCCTTGCACTCCACTCCGACCCCACTCCGAACCCTAAGGCAGCTGAGCAGAGCTGAGCATAAATGCAGAGCAGTGCCGATTATTGCCGATCAGCGCCGATCCACCATTGCCTCATGCTTCTCAGCGTCACGTTCACGTTCTTCATTGAATTTCATTCTAACCTGTAACCTGCACTTGTCTTTAAAAGTTTCGGCGCACTTTGCACTTTGAGTGCTCGCCTCCTCAATGCGTTGATCATGGGCTACGGCGCGTGACCAAAGCTTTCATGTGTCCGCTTACTCAAGTTCCGCTCTCAAACCGCTCCAAGTTGCTCCTCTGACCGACATACGTCCTCTGACCGACATACACACACATGAGTATCTATAAGACCTATTATCCATGTCTACAAAAAGGCCCAAGAAAATCCGGACGCATCGCACCTTCAACGTCCCCTGCTGTCAGACCATCTTCAAGTTGGGATTAGGAACTTACCGACGAGAAATCAGGACATGGCGCTATTCACAGTGGTTGTGGCCCTTTTTCTGTCTTCTCATATTGCGGGCTATGCGTGGGGTCGGCAGATCAACAGTTTCAAGAAGGACGTCTTTTCTACTCTGACAGATGTGAATAATTCGAATAACACGAGCTTCTCATTTAATGTGTCTACTTGTCCAGGTGAGACTTTCAAGTCCATCTTTCCTTCGTTTTGTTCATTGTCGATGTATGTATAGGTTACGCTCTCAGCTCTCTGCAAAACACGACTGCAGGCTTCACTGCCTATCTTAATCTTGCTGGTCCGGGGTGCAACGCCTTCAGCGAGGATATTGCTAATCTCACGATCGAAGTAACATATGAAACGCAGGCAAGGTTAGTTTTCTCCTTTGAGCGTCATCGGCACTGTATTTAACATGAATATCAGGTTGCACGTCAACATTTTCGATACTGCAAACCAACAGTTTCGTGTTCCTGAATCTGTTGTGTCACGCCCGGCTTTCCCTACAGACAGGGCGCTCCCTGGAAGCTCGGACCTTGAATTCAACTTCAACCCCTCGCCGTTCGAGTTCTGGATTACGCGCCGTTCTGAACCAGAAGGCGTTCCGCTCTTCGATACGCGCCAGTCTTCGCTTCCTCAGACTCCAATTATGCCGGTAAATGCGAGTGACAGTAGCACGGCGCTTGATGGCTTTGGTCTTGTGTTTGAGGAGCAGTACCTTCAGGTGAGCGCAAGCTTCTCCTGAACATAAATATTTCCCTGCTCCATGCTGAAATAGATATTCTATCCGCTCGAATCAGCTAACGTCGTCTCTTCCTCTCGGCGCAAATGTCTACGGACTTGGAGAAGTGATTGCGAGCAGTGGGTTTAGACGGAACGTCGGGACGGATGGGGGCTTTGGATCCGTGCAAACATTATGGGCACGCGATATCACGGATCCGATCGACGCAAATATGTAAGTCATGTGGACGCGATTTGCTAAATGTATTCGTGTTTTACTAAACACTTTTATTTATTTTCAATTTTCAATTTTATTTATCTTTCAATTCAGGTATGGATCGCACCCAATTTACATGGAGCATAGGTACAACACGTCAACGAACACCTCGCAGTCGCATGGCGTTTTCCTCATGAGGTGGGTATACCTTTCGTTCACTATGCTTTGCCTTTTCTCGAGACTCAATACTGTCGGCTACCTAGTTCATCAGGAATGGACATCCTCCTCCTTACTCCACCGAGCTCGAATGTTTCTCTTGTGCAGTATCGTATGATTGGCGGCGTCATGGACCTATATTTCCTATCTGGGCCTAACCCGCAGACCGTCGTTGAGCAGTACGGAGAAGTTGTCGGGCTCCCGACGTGGCAACCGTACTGGGGCTTTGGGTTCCATTTGTGCAGGTATGTCCATATCTCTCTCTTAGCTTGAAAGCACTTATGTAGATTAATGTGATGCGCTGGATTTTGTTTTAACTAAGGTGGGGCTATCTCAACTTGAGCGAGACACGCGAGCAAGTGCAGAGGATGCGTGAGGCTAACATCCCGCTCGAAGGTAAGCTAACTTTCGAGATCTGAAGAAGAGGGCATGTTGATTGTATTGAAATGATGTTGACCAAATTAATTTTATAGTCATGTGGAACGATATAGACTTGTACCATGCTGTACGCGATTTCACTACCGACCCAGTCGGTTTTCCCACCGATGAAGTCCGGGGCTTCATAGGCGAACTGGTGTGCATTCATTTATGTACAATTGTTGTGCAATACTCAAACTTCGTATTGTAGACTTCAAATAATCAACATTGTACGTTGCCAGGTCTCTTTGGTGCTCGAGGTTCACTGGCTAAACCATTATGTGGTTAGATATACCGATTGTCGATGCTGCGGTTGCAAAGCAGGTGAACGCGACGGATATAGTGAGCCTTCTTAATTCAGAACACGTTCTACTATGTTCCTCAAATGTTGCGTTCGCAGTACGACCCGTACACGTCTGGCGCCGAGCAGAAGGTGTTTATTACCAACCCTAATGGGAGCGAGTATGTTGGACAGGTCTGGCCTGGTTATACGGTGCGTACGTTCTCAGGGAACTTGAAAAGTGTCAGCATCGTACTAATTAAATGAATGCGCAAAAATACGTAGGTCTTTCCAGATTGGTTCGCGAACAATACGCAGAGTTGGTGGACGGACGCATTGCGCAACTGGTCGGAAAGTGGTGTTGGATTCTCGGGAATATGGCTTGACATGAACGAGGCGAGCTCGTTCTGTGAAGGGTCGTGGTGCGTAGTACCCGGATTAGCCTTGATGGGTCCATGGATGAATTGACTACAAACGATTATGCCTTTTGATTGTAGTGGCTCTGGCATCAATATCAGCAACACAACTACGCCCCATCTACTACCTGGTCAACCTGGGCATCTTATTACTGATTATCCGGAGGGGTAAGTGACAAGTTTGTCTTTGAGATCGTCAGCCATCAGAATAGACACTAATGTATATCTCATGTTATTGTCTCCTTGTTTAGGTATAATTCGTCGATATCAGGCCTAAGTGGTAACATAACAGTGAACGGCTCTCTCACGTTTGGTGCGGGCGCTGAGGTTCCAGACTCGGATAGTGCGCTTGTGAGGCGCGGTCTTGGATCCGTCAATGAATCGGGCGCAAATTTAAACTCCCCACCGTATGCGATACACAATGGTTTGTGCTTCAAAATTTAATCATTTCATCCTTCCCTTCCTTTTTTGTCTATCGTGCTAGTTTTTATCATGAGTCATCTCTGGAATGCTAAATGCTGTTCAAATTTTACTTGTATCTGTAGGGGCGGGTCGACTTTCCGTTAATACAATTGCAACAAACGCCACGCACGCCCCGGGATATGCGGAGCTCGACACGCACAACATGTTCGGTCTAATGGAAGAGCGCACAACGCATTTGGCATTGCAGGACATCATGGCCGGAAAACGCCCATTTATAATCGGCCGCTCTACATTCCCGTCATCGGGGAAATGGACTGGACATTGGGTGAGTGAATAGAGTGCATTTGTCCGCAAAGGATCCGCTTTGGGATTTTTGCCTTAGTAAAATAATAGACAGTTGTCTTTTGTCGCGAGAGGATTGGCTGTTGGCTCTAGCGTGCTAACACTTGAATGTTTTCATTTACAGCTGGGCGATAATTACAGCAAATGGCAATATATGTATTTCAACATTCAGGGCATACTCCAGTTCCAGCTCTTCCAGATCCCGATGGTGGGCGCTGATACCTGCGGTTATAGTAAGTAGACGGTCTAATTATATTATCCCTTTCAAAATTGTAACAAAATGTATAACCTAGCCGGCAACACCGACGAGGAGTTGTGTAATCGGTGGATGCAAATGTCGGCGTTCGCGCCGTTCTATCGCAACCATAACATCTTGAGCGCTCTTCCTCAGGAGCCATACCGCTGGGACAGTGTCGCTAATGCTTCCAGAACGGCGATCGCAATCCGTTACGCTTTGCTTCCGCACTGGGTTAGTCCGTCTAATCAATCAGCTTTGCATGCCTGATCAAATTTGAATGCCATAATGATCAAACTAGTATACTTTGTTCGCGAATGCGTCGACGCAAGGGACTCCCCCTGTCCGTGCGCTCTTCTGGGAGTTCCCTAATGAACCAGAGCTGTTTGGTGTGGACCGGCAGTTTATGGTGGGCCGGGACATCCTTGTAACACCCGTTCTGACGCCTAATGTATCGTCCGTTGATGGTGAGCACACCCTATGGATTTGCTTATCTGCCCCTAAACGGTTAGCTGATTGTGGTGGAATTCCTTTCTGCGAAACGAATGGGGAAATCCAGGCATTTTCCCGGGCCGCGGGACTGTGCGCTGGCGAGACTGGTACACTCACAACGTCGTAAACGCCTCAATAGGAACGAACACGACGCTCGATGCACCGCTAGGGCACATCAATGTGCACGTGCGAGATGGCTCCGTGCTCCTTCTTCATAGCCAGCCGGCGTATACTACTGCGGAAACGCGGAACGGACCGTATGAGCTGCTTGTTTCATTAGCGGAGTCTGGGTCTACAGACGACCCTGGAAGTGCCAGCGCGTTTGGGACGGCGTACGTGGACGATGGGGAATCCTTCCCACCGGGTCCGAATACGACCGTCGTTTTCAAAGCTCAGGCTGGCCAGCTGACTTCAGAGCCGAAGGGGTCTTTCGAGATCGCGCAGAAGCTGGAGCAGGTGACCGTGCTCGGCGTGAGGAAACCTTCGCAGGTTTCTTTGCAGGGATCGAAAGTCAATGATTGGACGTACTCTGAAGGGCAGGAGAAACTCGTCGTTTCGGGCATAGAGATTGACCTGAACAAGCCGATGAATTTAACTTGGGGGTAATATATGGTCGGGGAATGATATTTAATAAATAAGTATGATGCCGCGTTATGGGCAGTATCGAAATAGGAGTCATTGGCAACCGCACTATAAGATATTAAAAACCTTAAAGCTAATATCTTCTTGTAATTCTGAAGGATATGGGTCAAAATACAAGACTTCATTTTACTAATGTATATCTACGCGCNTTTTTTGTCTTGGAGAGTTTGTGCGACTCGTGAGGAAAAGGAACATAAATATTAGCACAAAGGGAGTGACAAAAAGGGAAATATATGTTTCCGGTAAAACCCGATGAGAAACTGTCAGTAACGGTGTGACATCTGGCCGCAACCTGTCACTCTCGATCAACTACGACGAGTGTTAAGCTTTGACGATGGCGGCCAAGGGAAAGGCTCGGTAAGTGAAGCACCTGTTATTTGCATAGTCAATGTGTCTGAACTGCAATACAGGACAATGATCGTCCGACTCGTCTCGACAGCTCAGACGGGCTTTTTTTACACGACACAGCGGCTTAGAACTGGTGGCAGGCTGTCTGCAGTGAAGTATGACCCTAGAGGTGCGCATTACCAGCTTTCCTCACGTTTACAAATAGTGGGGATTGAATTTCTGTCAGTTAAATCAAGGGTGCTATTCGTAGAGAGTCGAAAGAAGAAGTGAACGTTGACACGGCTTTTTTGGGTTTTTGAATCTCGGTCAAATGCCTGTGTGGCCATCATCGCAAAGCTCGAAAAGACTGATGTATGTGTGGAAAATTGTCAACATGGCCGAAGTGGTTACTTAAATCTGCACAAATTCGGTTCTGTCGCGTTGATCGGTGGAAAACAAAACTCCATTTACACAACCAGGTTCCAGTAGTCCTCTTCTCTTGGCAACTGAAAGACGTTATTAACGTGAATGGATGATTCAGCGACGAGGATCCTTCACTTCATTGTTAGATAATTGTGCTGGTATTTACTCGTTGTGAATTTATCGTATCAGTTTTACCTTCTGTCTGAGATCCCTTCGACAGCCAGGTGTTCTTGCATGTAATATGCGATGGCTGGCTGCTCGCTATACTAACCAAAATCGCCACCGAAATCGTCCGTGAGTTCGCGTTCGATTTGCCTTTGCCTTTGCCTGCTCCTTAAATTTTGTTCGTGGTTCCACAGTCTCTAATCATACTGGTCCCTGCTACTTGCGGCTGATACGAATCGCCCGCTGCCCACCTTTCGGCTCCTTTCGATATCTATGATCTCAGATCTTGCGCTGGCATATTGTACTTCTCGTTGTTCATCTTGCTCGTCATGACACCATGAAGGCCGATGATCGCTTGTACGAACCAAGTGCTCTCAGACCCTTTGGGGAGCTCCTCAGCCTTTCCTACCACCTTCTGAATTCGTCTCCACATGCTGCAGCGCAGCACAGGGCTATTTTTCCGGTTTTGCAGATAAGACACTCGATTCTGAAGGAAATGGGTTTGATTCACCAGCGTTTCTGTTATTTCTAAAGTGACGAGACTTCAGACTTCAGCATCATCTTCGCAGTCTTTGTTGGACTGGACTTACGCATTGATAATATGGACCACCTGACGTCAAGATTTCTGATGGCGCTCGGTTCTTCTGGCATTTACCGAGCCTCAAGGCTCTCCAAATTTATGTCTCTGCGTCGGATCTCAAGCGACTCGCCCCTTTTCTCTTCTCTGAGACACGCAGTATACACAGGGGACCCCATTGACTGCTTCATTGGACATCGTAGACGTGCAAATTAAAAGGAAGCAAAGCAGTTCTTGTGCTCAGCGTGGAAGCGCATACTGTCCTAAGCTCGTATTGAGCTGTGTTCTCAGATCCTTGTGACCGATCGAGAAAGCCTCTGCCTCTAGTGGATTCCTCGTCTGGATGATGTCCCACTGCAATTACCCAGAGCGCTCTAGTGTTTCTCGGCTTCGTCTAGAACGTCGGTCGTTTTACGAAGCATTATTTTGCGCACACCTTGTACGCGCTCCGAAGCTCGGAATGCTTCTGCTGCGTACATGACTGCATCTTTAAATTGTTCCGCTATTCAAATGGTGTGTAATTGCGCTGGTTTTTCCTTGAAATTTCCATTTAGAGATCTTGATGTTCTGAGTGCGCTCTCAGTAAAACAATACTTCCGGCCGCATGTCAGATGCAACGTCAAAGCACTGGCCAATGACTATGAAGATATCGAAGTGTATGCCCTCGTTTGGAAAAGAGCAGTATTCACCCGAGGCCAACTCTGTTCTTTTCTTCGCGCGCACTGGCCTTTCCGTTCCGCGCTCTTTGCATGTACTCTGGCAGTGCCTGTTCCTCAAAAGCACAGGCGAGAGTTATGGTAATTGTTGCCAATCTTCAGGCTTCCTCGGACTCAAAACAGATTGGATGAGGTTGAGTGCAGCATTGGACTTGCGAAATATATACTCCGCTCATTGTCATTTTTAGCTAAGACCTCACATCCTTGTTTCTAAAGGTTTGCGACTATTGAAATCTTTGCTCACTGAAGAGGGATGTAGCAGGGCGTCNAAAAAATACAATATATTTAATTCACCCTATCATTGCTGCGTTTCCGCGCTGGTCTGCTAATCTCCAGACGAGATCTAGGCACAGCAGACAAGACGGTCATCGGGGTTTAGGTGCCCCACAAACCCGCTACATGAATTTCAGAAAAGGCCAGTCCAGGTCTCAATAATGCCTATGTCGCTCTCGGTCACTCCCTTTTCTTTTGGTTAGAATTTGCGCCCCAGCGCGTAGAAAAATGACATGCATCGTAAGCTCTTATGCCATGTCCAATTCGTCTCGCGTCCGGAGTTCGGGGTCTTCGGCGTTGGTGAGCTTCTTTCTACTTATATCTTCTCAGCTTCACTAATTCTTCCGAACCTGTCTTTACTACCTTTTTGCGCAGTTATTTACACGAACATTTGGAGAAAAACCATCCATTGGGGGACGAAATGTGTTGGATCGACACGGAAGTTTCCTTGATCGACGGTCCGAAGAGATGAACTCATATATCGTGTCTGTGTGTTCCTTTATATGCATACACATAATGAGACAAAATCGCTAATTCGAGATTAAACGTGATCGACGAAGTTTGGTATTGGGTAGGCTGAAGCACAAAGTCAGAAAAGAACGGATTTGTATACTCTGTGCGACATGACTCTAAGTTTAGATGGATTCGTTGACGCCAAGTCCGAAAGTCGTCTCCGCATTCCAGGTCCAGCATCAGAAGTCTCTTTCACCAAGGGAGTTCTTCCGTCCCTCTTTCCGCTTCTTCCCGACCTTCCCTCCATTCGCACTGGTCTTGAGACGGTAACACTGGGTGTGTAACTTTAGACTGACTTCCTTCGTCAGCCACGGCCATTCGGCAAATGCTTCTGTTTCGAAGCAAGTACCACAAGCTGGCATCCAGAACGGAGCTCATTCGGAGCATTTTCGCCGAATCTATCTGTGAGTAGCTGAGGGAGTCGCAAACATTTTAGGCGATCTCGGGCTTCTGTTTGCTTCCGAGAAGGTTGTCCTTGAGGCTTGGTGGGATAGCAGTTCTCTCGTTCTCGACCTTTGGTCTTTGGTCTGGAGGATACAATCAGCGTACGTAAGAGTATGTATTTGAAATTGTCCTATTCGGTGTTTGGCTTTTCCAGTGTTCAGGATTGACTTGCGAGCTCCAGGGCCGACAAAGCGTTGCATATCGGCTCTTTAGCGGTGAACAACAAATATGGCCGATCAGGTTTCGAGCTGTCGACGTGGTCCACTCGAGCGCGCGGCGCCGCACTACAAGAACGAGGCTAATACTCCCTTCAGTTGGAAAAATGGAGACAGAGAATGAAAGTTGTGAGAAGGAGCGCGTAGGATAGTTTTCACCCCAGATCCGAGGGCGATTCGTTGACTGTCGGATGCAAATATCGGCCACAGATGTCTTTAGGCGCCTGTAAAACACACATTGGAAGATCAGTCCATTCGAGAGTTTGGGAAGCACCATGAGCATGCGAAAGTTATCTGATGAGGGCGTCAGGTGCTATTCATCTTAAGAACTATTAGTCGGAAATCAGTTTTAATTAATAACCTTTTAATAATAGGCAAAATGCTGATAATCACCTTTTACGTGCGATGTTTTCGAATTCATTCGGGTTAATTCTCTAGACAACCTGTCCATTTAAATATTTCAATGGACCCAAGTGCTTGGAGGAACAGACTATATAGGTTAACTTTGGGCTTGCAGATTGAGCATATTTATAAATCAGTTGGTAGAACAGAGTTCCAAGTTGCTCTATTGAGTCAAAGTGGCTTGTTCGTTTCAATTCACTTCCCAGAGGAACGACTAACTCTCCCAGAAAGACTTGATACAATACTTTACTTTCTGTCGGCTTGACCCGACAGCAACTTCTTTTTACTCTCTTCCATACAGCGTTCGTGTATTTTCGCTACTATTCTCGGTACAACGTCTCAAAGGCAATTCAGCGAGCTATTCTGACTGGATTAACGATGCCAATTCGAAGCTTTCAGGCTCCAACCCAACGTGGTGGATTCGATTTCGCCTAGTCCCGTGGACCGCAAGGCTCCACTGATGCCCACTTTACTTATGCCCCGCGAACATGCGTGTTCTTTTGCGGACAGGTCTTCTCATCTCTGATAAGAATGGGGAAGACGTACCTACCCTGTGAGGCATCTGGGTTGTCACCGGGACCACGATGCGCACATGCCTATAGAAGTGCCGACACTTCGATACAAGGCACGCCCTTAATAATCAAAAAATGAGCGTACCCTTTTAGTTTTTAGNTTTTAGTTTTTTTTTTTTCCTTTCGTTTTTTTTTTTTTTTTACATTTCTTCTTTACCGAGAAAAACTAATATTTGATTCTGGCTCATGATTGCTCTCTCTCTACAAGCGAGCCTCGGAAATTGTCAAAAAATGTTCCCAATACATTCTGATTCACATCATTACATTTACTCTGTCATGTGTTACGCTTGATTGCGTTTGTGAAGCGGTAAGGTTTTTTGTTTTTTTTGCGTGTAACGCTCACGACCAACCACAACGGTTTCTTGCCGGCTATATCAGAGCAAATCGAGCATTAATATATTCACGGCTCCAAAGCGTTTGGAAGACTTTTGGAATTTTGCCTTATCTCCGAAACCGCCGCCGTCTCTTGACAGCGACAAGCACCCCCTCCCCATTTATTTCTTTGATGCTTTTTTTTTTTTGTTTCTGTTCAGTTGAGAGACATGAATTCATTTCGTTCCTGATCGACTTTTGGCAGTGATTAACATATACTCTGGGTGACTGAATTGCTGCTACTAGATTAGTTATATTATTCAAAAGTTTTCCATTCAAATTGACTTCCATTTGTTAGCATTTTAGAGTGTGTTGTTGTTGTTGTTGTTACAATAGATTCCATAGCATTATCCCCCAAACAAGAAGATATGTGCGTGAATGAGGCGAATCTAGTGGCACGATCTCTGTTCAAACGGGACTTTCCTGATGCCGTTTTTTTTAGCAAAAGGCAATAAAAGCCGATGTCAAGTCAAGAAAGAAATATATATCGCGCGCTGTATCGGGGGGCAAGGATTAGGAGGGAGGGAGGGGAGGGAAGTGGCAGATGTACAGTAAGTTTGTGATGGCTTCGATGCTTTGATAATGATTGAAATTATTTATTGCAGATATGATGACCGGTGACCGCGTTTGGGGAAGGTAAGGGAAGAGAAGGGATGGGAAGAGACCCCCCCCCCCGTCGGGCGTGCGACGTTGCGGCTGCGCCGCGAACGCGTTTTCCGCCTTTACGAGAGCATGACCACCCGCATCAGCACGCGCAACACGCATACGTACTTACTAGCACAGAGGCTCGTAAGCGACCGTTGCCCTGATTCCGAGCCTGGCGCAGAAGGCAGAAGGCGAGAGTGAGGCTTGAGGGTGTGTGTGTGTGTGTGTGTGTGTGTGTGTGTGTTTTTTTCTTTTTTTTCTTTTTCGGGCCAGGGACAGTTCGGAGTTTGCTTGGAGTTGAATTCGAAGAGATTTCGT
>SGPK01000006.1:0-165171 GCA_004802695.1 Phellinidium pouzarii
TAATAAAAGTTTGTGAGTTTGCGGCCATTACAGTTATTGGATGAGTATTCCGAATATTAGTTAGTCGGTTTAAGTAAGGAGTTAAATGTAAAGTAGCGCCGGAGTCAATGATATCCCAAGTATGCGTTATTTTATTAGTTAATTCAGTTTTTAAGTAAATGGCATTGGCGCTTACGATGTTTGCATCAAAGTGGTCCATTTCCATGGTGTTAATATCATAGTCTGCGCCATGTTCACCGAGGAAATCAAATAGCGAGTTTTCGTTCGCAAAGTGCGTTGTCGAAGTAAGTGGTGATCCGGAGATCGGAGTAGGAGGTAGTTCTTCGATAGTAGCACTGCTGGTAGTCGCAATATTTGCTGTTGCTGTTGCTGCTGCAGGTGGTGCGGCGATAGCAAGAGTATTGCCTGGGTTATTGACCGCAGGTTTCGCCTGCTCCTGGGCTTTCTTCTTGTCCAGAGCACGTTTAGTCGCGTCGGTAAGTGGCGCTTTGCAGTCGGGACTAGTGTGCCCGAACTTGTTGCAGTTGAAGCATTTGACGTTTCGCATGCTTCCCGGCTGGTTTCCCCCTCCACGGCTAAATCCGCATCCCCTAGTTCCGCCTCTTCCTCGTCCCCTAAATCCGCCCCTTCCCCTGAAGTAGGGGTGATTCGTTTCGTTTCGATAAGGATGTGCGGCAGCGATAGGGTTTTGTCATTTGTTCGTAGTTTGCCAGTTGGCGAACGCTTGCCGACACTCATTGATTAACATATCAGGCGTCGTGACGTAAAGATGTGCATCGGGGTCTAGTGACTGCCGATAGTTGTTGATAGCCCGCGCGTGAATTTCGAGCTGACCCAGTACGTATTTGTATTGTGGGGGTATCGCATTAGTGATAGCCGAGATATAGGTGCTATCGGCTGGCCGTTTGCCATGAGTGCAGAGTTCTGCATATCGACGTTCGAGTTCGTCGAGTGTTTTGTCAAATTGGGAGACGTGTCCCCTAACACTGAAGAGTGCGCCTTCGTTAACTGAGTCCGTGACTGTAGTCTGGACATCAAATCGCTTTTTAAGCGCTGCAATAAGTAGGTGAATTTCTCTGATATCGATATAGTTGGCTAAAATCTTATCAGGAATAGTTTTTATTATCGATGAAAATATCGCCCTTGATAGTGGACGTTCTTCGGCTGACGGTGCATCAAGTAGGAGTTTCTCCATGCCGCAAGTTTCGATGGCGTTAGTGATGCGGAATATCCACATCTTCCAGTTTTTNAATGCCTTCGAGGGCTTCGACTCCATCGAATATCTTGGTAACTTCTTGGGGTTTAATCGACATAGTGTCTGGATGATCGTGAGTTCTAGTAGGTGCCACTTCAAAGTAAGTTTCAGTGTTATGTGGTAAGTTCTCTTCGTGTGAGTGCGTACTTTCGTCGCTTGGTGCGTTTATAATATCTTGTAAATTTCTTCTTAATTCTTCGTATGTGATAGTAATATCTCCGGCAGGAGTAGAAGTCTCAGGAGGAGTTTCAAGTAAAGTCTGAGTAGGAGTAGTTATACGCGGGGTAGTATGCGGAGTAGTAGTAGGCTGAGTAGTGCCTGTATTTACTGGTGGTTCAGTAGGTAACGGTGCTCCTTGAGTAGAGCTACGAGATCGAGTGTGTGCTGAAGGATGGTCTGGACTATCAGATGAAGTAGGTAGAGGACGGCGAGGTGGCATATAACGATGAGGATAAAAGTAAGTTCGAGGGAGCCGGGGCTCATAACCTCTGAAGCGGACAAGTTGAGAAAGTAGCAAAAGCTATAGATTATGGGCCAGAGGCCCCAGTCTTATATACTGTACAGAATGTATAGTATTCCATAGATAGTAAGTGAGCATATGGTGCATATAGTCATGTGAGTAAACAAGTGAAGTCATAGTGTAAACATATGTGGGAAAGTAATATCTTAATACGCCGTAATTTCTAGTGATCATTGTTGTGTTGTCAAAAAAGCAACTAGCGTACACGGCGGTGGTCACGTGCTTGTCATAAGTTAGACTCAATTTTGACACCGAGGTTGTAGTATACGAGTCAACGTAAATAACGTTCCGATACCGTCATACCAGTACTAGCTTATTGCACCATGGATTCTATTGTGTCTATTTTAAAGATCTCACTGGAATTCAAGAACTCCAGCATTGAAGCTCTCGGCGAGTAGGTCGCGTCATTCCGAGGTCCAGATCGTTAACTGGTGGTTAATTTTGTGCCGATTACATTTGCTTGATATACATTCACCATACCAATCGAAACAAACGGAGAAGATATCTCGCCTGCGTATTGTGAGCTACATTTATTGAAATAGCGGGCGTCGTCGATAAGCCTATATCTGTTTATCACCGAGCAGTAATAAATGCAGTCATGAAACGTGGCATAAATATCTCTGCGATTACTCTCGAATTGGCGTATGAAGCATGCCGCGGTCATTGTTTTATGCATACGATTGTCAGCGCATGTCGACGTTTTTATAACATCGCGATCCGGATTCGCGAGCTGTGGACATACATCTCCCTGGATATATTTTGTGCCAGACAATGTCCGTACACTTCTTGACCACAGCAGGGAGTCGCGCGTAACAGTTGAACTCAATCTAACTGCTAAGTCTTCCCACTATGAATTTATTATTATCGGAAATCTGGTGACAGTGAATTGAAGGTACTTGATTCTCTCGAGTAATCTTCAGTGCTCGAATTTCTCGCTTTAGAAAAATTGTCGATTTTTTATGGGACAATTCATTGAATCTGAAAACGATTCTGGCCCGGGGTTCCAATCTAAATATTTATTCACATTCTGGAAAGTTCCTTCTCTACGAGCACTAGATCTCACAAATTTCATCCCTGGGACTGGACTCTCCATTTGCCTCTTTAAGACGATGCAGCCTTCACTTTACATCTATGATGTGTTTTTCAGACTTGGTAAACTATAATGTGAAGTCTATCCTCGATTTCTTGGCTTCTTTGCCGATACTCGGGGAATTGGCACTTCATTTCGGTAGAGCACGCTATAAAAGCTATGGGTCTATCTCGCACAACGCAGCTCATCCTAAATTACACAAGCTTTCCTTCGCCACTGAAGTTTGCGACGATAGACTGGATCACCGATACGATTGATGCTTTAGAAACACCATCCTTTGAAGACCTGATTATCAAAATTCGTGCAAATGATGAGGAGGATTGGATGAAATGTCCTGTGAAGAAGGCTGGCTGGAATTGTTTTGCACAGACGGCAGAATATATCCTGAGGTCGAGAATCTATACCTCTCGCTCAAACATTCTGCACGTAGAGATTTACCTCTACGACATATAACTTCCGAATTAGACCCGACGTAGATTGCATTTCTGCAAAAGATCTCCGGCTAGAACGCTGCAAATGGATCGATAGATATTCTACTACGGGTCTTCGTTACTTCTGGGGAAAAACTGAGGACTGAGATATGGAAATCGTTCAGCGCGATGCTATGGATTGAAATATCGCCGAAGACTCGTCCTTGAAACATAAAAGGCTCAAATGGAAAATATCCACTGTAAGTGATGCTAGGCATGGCTATGTGGTGCTCGAGAGCATCTGATTCAAAACTCTGCTTCCTCCTCTTCGTTATCCTATGTCGATTCTTGTATTCCGTATATTGCTCTATTCGCTCATATCTGGAAAAGTGCCGGACTGGCTTCTATCGATTCTTGTTCATCTATATATCTATTCATATTCATGACGCTGTTTTTATGTATCTTTTCTTTGAAGCAGGACTTCCAAGGGCTCCATTGATTTCATTTAAGGCTTAATGAGAGTCAGGCGTGTCCGAGTCGTAAGTACGACGGATTGTAAGGTAATATGAAAGCGCCAACATATGAGTCAGATATTCCGCCAAGACACACGACTTTCTCTCTTTACGCAGGGCTAATTCATGAGGCGATTGATAGCTCGCAACTGTTCTAATTAAAAGTCACGCGAAAACAGTTTCTCGCGTGGATGCTCAAAAAGGGACAAATACTTCGACCAAGAGTTTTTGAAAAGATAATTCGTTAGATATGGCCCAGGCTCCAAACAGTAAGGTGCAATATTGGTCTACGGCAAAACATTTCAATGATACAACAAAACAAAAATGGAGAAAATGTCTACGAGATCATATCCCAAAGATCTAGGGTAAGCGGCGAACTGAACTTAAACGTGATCTTCAATAGGAAACGATTTAGAACTTGCGTAGACATGCACAGGGAGAAACGGAAGAGGCGGCATACGTCGTTAGCATATTTAGCTTTACTTCTTCGGACCTCCAGTATAAAGGCTACAGCCTTGCTTATGGCCGTTTGTCTCGCCACAGATGGGGCATTCCGGTCGCCTCAAGTCGTAATCCACAGAGTGAGGGCCACTGCCATGATACGAATCTTTCGGCAGCGAGGCAATAAATTGCATTGCTGGTGTAGGTTATAAGAGGTTGCTGTAACTTTAGTGTCGTAAAGCGTTGTTAGGACAAGGGAAAGCTGAAATCTGAGGGCCAGAGGACAAAAATGACTGGCTTTTATATTCTTGGAGAGACTGATTGCTCTGACGCACGCACGCAACTGTGCAGAGTTAGCCATCGGTTTGGGTAATCGTCTCTTGTTACAGATGCTTCAGAGCATGAGAATATGCAACTGACCCGATAAAGAGATGTCAGGTTTGGGGACAAGACAGCCGAAGAGCTCAAGTTGCGTGCTGTGATCCAGAGCGATCAGAAACGCCTCGTATTTGTATATGGTTAAGTCGCCAGATAGAGCACGGAGCGAGAACTCCGACCGAGAGAAGAGAACCTTTCTATTTATGACTTAAAGCCGCGAAGAGCAAGTATAGAAATATAGCCAAATCATTGAGCCAGATTGGTGCATATTGTACTTATATCTGGCTGTGTTAATGGCAAAGGGACTTGGCAGGAGAAAGGAAATTTGCGAGTTGTCATCAATAGAAAATGAATATAAGAGGGATAAAACAAATAACGGGCACCGCCTTTTACTAAGTGTTTCTTTAAGATTGGTTGTCTGAGTCAAGTTGGAATTTTACCTTGAAGTGGAGAAATGTACCTGTACACATGTAACCCCATTCTGCTGCTGGGTCTAGACAATAGATATTTCCACAAATACCGGCGGGAAGTTTCGCGCGGATCTTCCCGGCCCGAATTTATTCTGGCATAATACTACTCATAGGCCTACTAGAGTAAAAGACCCATGCCAACGGTCGCCTGCTGCACACTCGTTGTCATGTCGGCGTGGGAATGAACATCACATGTTGGAGTCAGTGACGAACAAAGTTGTGGCTGATTTAGTTTGTGTGAAATTTCGGAAGTCGCCGCAGCCGTCATTGTGCACTGAACTTCCACCCATCCGAAACTAATACACTTCTGCGACGCTTTTAAGGCTCTTTCTTATTGACTCTTACCAAACTTTCCAAGTATATGAAACGGCGATTTGGTAATTATTGTTTAAGTGCACTTCCCAGAAGCGAGACTTCAATGAATTCTACTCAATAAAAGAGAAGTACAAGATGCGCCGCAAGTACGACAGAATTCTAAGGAAACCAAAAAAGCGGCGCTAACTAGTGATTTATTGAAACGTATGAATGGATGTTACGCTGAAACACTAAATGCCATCGCGTCTTATACGGACTGAAAAGTTCGCAATTTACTACTCCGTAGTGCGTAGGTGCTCAAATTGATAACTGCTTCAGGCAATAAAGCGAAAGCTCCAGCAAAAATATTTAAAAAAAGAAGACAATTGTCTGGATATTTCCAAGATATTTTAAGTATTAAAGGTGCTATATTGGTCGACGGCAAAAGATACCAAAAGCACAAGGATACAACAAAACCAATACGATATAGTAAATGCCAATGAATTCACATCCCCTTTCTCCTAAAGATCAAAACCACAGTCCAAAACATGTCACCGGGGATAATATGATATTGACTGCGTAAAGCGTGTAACTGAACTTGGGCAACGTCTCCGATGAAAAGCAAATTAGAGCTTGTGAAGATCTGTAAGAAGACGTGGCGTACATTGGTGGCAGACTTAATTTCCTCAGACCGCCCCCGATCTTCCTGCGCAACCCTCTCTGTGGCTGCCGTTCAAATAACCGCAGATGGAACATTGAAGTGCCGGCGGAGGCATCCCCGCTGGTCCATTGTAGTCCACTAGATGAGGGCGAGCCTCCTGGGACGAGTTCTTCGGCAGCGATGTAACAAATTGCATTGTAAGTGTGGCTAATGCGAGATGAAGGCAGTTCAATGCGATAAAGATTTTCAATAAAAGGGAGAACTGAGTTATAAGAAATAGCGGACGCAAGAAGCTTGCTTTTATATTCCTAGAGAGACTGCCGAAGCCTGTAATGTTAGCCATTCGTTTTGATAGTAGCGCCTCTTCTACAAGTGTTCCGCACATGAGTGCAACATGAAACTGGCATTGTTCCACTGATGAGCAGGTAGCGGGATTGGACACTCAAGCTACTAGTAGTACTATACTACTATTGGTGATGCAAGCCAGAGCAACATATGTCGTATATGGTTCGAGACGCAGGAATTGGCAGATCGAGTGGGATGTCGACGGACTTAGCAGGAGAATGGAAAGTTTCTAAGCCTCTTCCAACGTGTGTCTCCTCTTTTCGTTTCCCTCTGCATACATATAGCACTTAACTACTGTTTGGATAATGAACCATATAAGCGAAATATAAGTTCAGTTCCGATAGCGCTTTCGCTTTATTAGATGAAACGAATAGCTTTCACCCAAGAACTTGAAGTAAAGTAACTCACCTATTCATCGTGTTCTTGATTTGAACATCCCGTACCTTAGAAAAATTACTCGCCGGTTAGTTGAGACTGTGAAAAGAAAAGCATGAGTATCACAAGTCTCCCCACCGATAGACGGAACTCCCACGATGAGATATGACCCATCTTACACAGCCTGAGTTTTCATAAAAGATTCGTATCTATGTCCAGAATAGCACTGCAGCAGTCTTCGGATTCAATTTTTATTTTTTACATCCAAGTACTAATGAAATCCAAATTGGCTTAATTTATAATGTACTACCTTCTCAATATTTAGTATTCCATTGCGCCTTCCAAGATGCCAGTCAGCGCTTCCTGGCCGTCCTCGCCTACAACATCCCCAATACCCGGCGCAAGATCCAGTACGCGGCGCTGCGGGAGTGTGCCCTTCACGAGGCGCGGCAAATCTGCCTGTGTATATCCGATTGCCTTGAGCCCGCGTGGAACGCCGAGCCCGTCAAGGAAACGCGCGATTGCATCGTAGAGGTGTGCACCGACGTCTGCGTCAGGGATGCGGCTCACAGAAGCATCGTCCACTGTCGTGTCCCGAAAGATCGCGAGAGCTTCGCGGTGCCGATCCAGAGAAGAAGGAGCGGTGAAACGGAAAACTGATGTTTAAATTTCGGGATATATTGTTAACGCTATGGTCGTTTAGAGATGTACAAGAAGACGTACCTGAGGGCCCAGTAAGGGCGACGCTAACGCCGTGTGGGATAATTGGATGGTCGGTGAGGTAGCCTGGGTGTTTGTATTTAGGCCCCGACTTATTTAGGCCTGAGATCTATTAAGGCGCAAGATAAGAATGTCAGATAAGGTAAGCATAACCTGTAGAGATTAAATTTACTGGGTAGCTCATTCCGTGGCATAAGTGGACGCCAGCATTACCAAAGCCAATTCCAGCGAATGCAGCTGCTAACCTAATTATCCAAAATAAAGAAGAAAGGTACCAATCAACTTCGGCTCGTGCTTTAATATACTTATTAAATTGTCGTCAACATACAGCATTTGATGCTTGGCCTCCTTGTCTCCGCGGTCCTTAGCAACACGAGGGAGGTACTTGACAGTTTGCCTAAGTGCCCAGATGGAGAAAATGTCAGCAACTGGGTTGCTCCCTTGATATGCAGGGCGGTTGATTGGATTGGACGGGCGTGGAGTGCGTTCATAATAGCTATAGTATGTACGGTAAGTCATCAATATGGACGGAACACTATGGGGCATACGGGATAGCGGTATAACTCTCCAAGCTGTGGAAGAGCACGTCAAGACCGGCGCTAATATGCACTGCAGTAGGGCAGGAGTCCGTATTACGAGTGTCCACTATTCCTAACGTAGGTTTGAGTGCACGCGATGCGATACCAGTTTTGAAAGACTGAGAAGTGATATCAAGAATCGCAGTGCCTGTCGTTTCTGAACCTGTACCAGCAGTCGTTGGTACTTAATTCACAACAAACATTTTGTTAGTTTGTCTTTCCCCAGAAGGTTTAAGTAGGAAGTATCACCAGCAATCAAAGGTCTCAACGTCTTCGTTATCGGCATACCTTTGCCGATCGGCGCATTAATGAAATCCATCAAGTCCGCATCCTTGTAGACGGTAAATCTAGGTTAACCAAAATCAGTTTTGAATTGAGTAGAGTCACAGAAACGGTTTAAGCTCACAAATTAGCAGCCTTTGCTGTGTCTATAACACTTCCGCCTCCAACCCTGGACAGCGGATATCAGAAACGGCAAGAAAACCGTACACTTCTAATAGCTTACGCAAGGAAATGGCTTATATCATGGGAGCGAGCCCAGGCAATGGCATCTCTCCAGCTATCTTCCGTAGGTTCAGCCACGACCTTGTCGTAGACCTCGAATGCTAGCCCAGGCTGAGAATCAAGAGACGCGATAGCCTAGAAACATTTCAGAGAGAAGACCTGAGAGCGTACAATTCACGTACTGTCTGCATGGGAAGTAGCTTTGCTACATTTGGATCCGTGAATACTCCAACCTGAATAGTTACTTGTTTCAACCGCGCATATATTTCAATTATGAGATGTCGCCCACCTTGCGAGGACTCATATTCTTCAAGTCCATGCCGACTTCTGAAGTGACACCATCACCAAATCGAAGATTTGACGCCGCAACCTAGGGAAACCACCACTTAGTCTTGTGAAGGCAAACCCATGGTACACGTACTTCAAATGCATATTCCTTTTGCACGACGTCGACGGGTGTTGCAAGCTTCCGGAGTTGGTTAACGATACCGCCATGACTAGCACTCACCGAGCGACAGCCATGGCACGGGCATGCAGTGTGTTGTGAGGCATTGATGAGTCGATATATGAGGCTTCTCCTTGCAACGGAAGACATGGTAGTGGATGAAGGAAAATATGTGTGAAAGAATGAGAACTCACGAGCTGTTTATGACCCGGATTCACGGTTTAAGCTTAAGCGCAACCACGGGACCCTTCTCAAGTAAATGCACGTGAAGATCGACGTTCCGATAAGGAATGTCTTTCCCGTCTGATGTATACCGCGTACCCGTGTACCTCCGCTCGGCGACGCGTGCAAATAACTGCGAAGCAGCAGTCCTTCATAACTCTCCCATCACGCTCCTTTTTTTTNCTTCTCATTTCCTTTCTATTTCTCTCGACGCTGCCCCCGCGTCGCTTCCGATGAAGTCCAACTGTCTGTCTGTCCTTTTCACATGTGTGCTGTGTTCCTCCGCACTTCGCATCCCGTTCGAACAATCAAGCCGGAAGATTTTGCAGCGCAGGAAGTTTGGGACATCCATCAACAACCTAGTGGTCAACACTGATGATAGCGATGATGATACAAGCTTGACGTACGACAATCAACATACTTATTATGTTCCTACATGCTTACGTTGCTCCCAGCACCATTAATGACATGATTTACATGGCTAATGTGAGTTCATAATTCATAATTCAAATTTATATCAGAAAACATATTTCTATTTTTGATTGAATTTATAGGTTACAATAGGAGGCTCTGGTCTGTTCCATTTTATTGGGATATTTCACTCTCTCAGATTGGCCTTTCCCTTCCCCAGACTATGTAGTACAAATTGACACCGGATCGTCCGACCTTTGGATTATGGCTGATACCTTTCCTTTACCAAATGTCTCAAATACAGTACGCATTTCTTTTCTTTTGTTGCTCAATCAGCATCCTCATTAATGAGATTGACGGCGTTTAGGCCATGGAGTACAACGAGACTGTGAGTTCAGAAGCTGAAGTGAGATAAGGCATTGATGACCGTCGACAGTATGGGAGCGGTTGGGCTTCCGGTAATATCAGTACAACCGAAGTCCAGTTTGCCGGGTGAGAAAATGTCGTTCCTTCTCTTGTCGCCAAACTCGGCTTAATTCGAAGCTATAGGATTACAATTCCGAAGCAAGCTTTCTTAGATGTTTCGGCTGCCATAAACCCAGCGCTTTCATATGGTGCACAAGGGATTCTTGGACTAGGCTTCACTTCTCTTTCATCGATTGATGCCGAGGTGAATGCCACCGGTGGTGACTGGGGTCGCAGTCTTCTCTATAATGCATTCCTCGACAATCCCGCCGAGAAAAACTTCATCACTTTCGTGTTGCAGCGGAGCACAGAATCGACTGACGAGGATGAGGGTGCATTCACCATCGGTATGCGCTCCCTTATCGTAGTTATCTATCCGTATACGTGTCTGACAGGATACATTACAGGCGAGCTCGACCAGAACTACACAGACATTGAGAATGCGCCTGCGCTTTCGACATGGCCAGTGACCTCTCCAAGGAGGTGGAACGTTTTCTTAGAAGCTTTCATGGTTGGCTCCAACACCTATAGCGTGTCAACTAATGTATCAGGCGCGCCCTCCGATAATGCGGTAGTGCTACTTGACAGTGGAACAACCTATTCGTCTGTCTCAATTTCGTGATAAAAAGACGGGCTCTTTACTCATAAAGCTATAGATACTGCTCGACAGACATCGCAGAAATCATATACGGTAGTATTGACGGTGCGACCTACGATCCGAATCAGGGCTTCTGGACCGTCCCGTGTGACGCTGAAGTTGACTTGGCTTTGCAGTTTGGGTAAGAAAGTATTTCGTCAATCTCCAGGTTCGGATGTTTAAAGTACCGATCTCAGCGGCCAAGCCTACCCTTTACACCCTCTAGATGTCGTTGATAAGTCTAGTGCTGCTGCTGAGTCTTGCATCGGCACGTTCATACCTCAGGCCGTATCTGTTGGCGCTGGACAGTTGTGAGTACCTTTCAGAAGAAGGTAGCTTCTTTCCTACTAAAGCTATCTTCCTGTTCAGTGATTGGCTGGTAGGAGACAACTTCCTCCGCTCCGTCTATAGCTTGTATAATTTTGGTGACTTCGACTCAAATAATGTCATGGGCAATCCATACATCAAGCTTCTCTCGATAACTAACCCGGACGAAGCCTCTTCTGAATTTGCTGCAGCTCGAGGAGGAGCCGCTCGCTCGAATATTACTTATAACGTAGCCAGCGGAAGCAGTTCATCGTCTTCTTCAGGAACCGCGAACGTTTCAGTTTCAGGTAGCACCGCCAATAAACTCAGTAAGCTTGTCGACTACATCCCCGCAATGCTTGCCATCATGGGCCTCAATGCACTCGCACTACTCATCGTTGCGGGCGCAGTAATCGCCTACATGTGCTGCCGTCGTCGACGCAAGATCTCGAAGAAGGACCGCGGGCTTCTCGCGCTCAACACTCGAGCACCGGTGCCATTCCCGGAAGCTAGTGCAGGCGACCACGGTTCTGAGCGGCACGAATATGCGCGCCTCGCGAATAATGTGCCTGCGGGCGAGCACGAGCCGGAGGACATGCCGTTTATGCCTCCTGAGCCTGCCTTTCATGCCTATGACGGAGATACACTGCGTCCGCTGCAGTCCGTTGGTGCACGCCCCTACTCGACCTTCGGTGGTATAGAGGTCCCGCGAGATTACCGCGTGAGCGCAGCTGGTTCAGATGTAACTGCATTTGCACCGCCGTCACCTAGCTTCAAGAAGGACTTGAACGACAGACCCAAGTCTGTTGCTTAGAGAAATCATCAACATCGCTTTCCTCGACCATGACTCTTTATGCTGTGTCCCATTTTTTTATCAACCAGCGCGGCTCTCTTGGCGGACCACCTCTAATCAGAAAATACACATCCTGCTCATTGACATCTTCACCTTCTTATTCTCATGCTTCTTTGCAGAACCTCCGCCACATCGACAAATTTTCTCCTTTCTTCCGCACTCTATGTAACATTTCTACCTACTTGTAGTTGATGTACATACATACCTCCGCTCTTTTTCTCACGGCGAAACTCATTCTTGCATTCTTGTCTTTGGGATCCGAGCTATTATGGACTTAAAAGAGCTGCATTCACGCCTCGACTCCCGCTGCCTGTTGCTTTTGATTGTAATAGCTTAACGTATACATATACATGCCGTGCATTTTGCCAGAAGATTGAGAGAAAATCATTAGAAACGCATGGCCATTTCAAAATCAACTGCCTCCGATAACTTGGCCATGTGCGACGCCGATCCTGGTGCTGCATCTTCCAGAGATGGTCTCTCAAGGGTTACGCGCGTCTTGATCACCATCGTACTTCGCCTCTTGAGCTCCCGGAACATGTATCTGTCGTAGACAGACAAACTCTTCAACACCATCCAATACATCTGCATGATGCAAGATGCCAGTATCACTCTATAGAACGCTAGATGCGGCTCGCCATATCCATGCCCGCTTGGTGGCTTCAGTGCTACCATCCGCAGGCATTGTCGCATTGTCGCATTGTCTTTTGTTTCTAGAGCTATGCGTGCTAGGTTCGCAAGCGCTTGAGTGTTCAACCACTTCGTCGGTGCTGGCATAGAAGATCGATTCGTCGCAACTCGACCCTCGTCCCCAAAGATATCTGCAGGAAGATTTGTCACAAGCTCAAAAATCTCGCATGCGCGTACCCAGTCTGTGCACCGCCAGCACACTGTAAGCGCGAGTGCGTACGTGCTTGGGCTTGGACCTAAGCTTAATCTTTTTGTTCTTGCTCCCTCTATGTTTTGCAACGCTGCATTGCGTTGTAGCATATGCAAGAGCTCTACTGCGCGTGCAGACTCGCCGAGTGAGCCGACAGCCGCAAGGGTGTTAAGAGCAACAAGAACCTGTTCCACGTGCAAAGTGTCGATTTCAAGTGTATGCGTCTGCGACGAACTCGAGCTTCGCAAATCTGTGAGAAGTTTGAAGAAATAAGTACAGACCCGGGGTTTATTCGCCTTATTACAAAGTTCAAGAATAGCCTGAAAAGTGCGAGCCTCGAGATTAACTTTCGGAGGCGGTGGGTCCTCTCCAGGTGGAGCAAGACCTATATAGTCGCGCACGATGTCCATGCCGAACTGCTGGTCTGCCGCTCGTCCATTAGCGAGCAGTCTGAGGATATGTAAAATCATAGCAGAATCGATTTCGATTAGACCCGCCTGAGCGTCTTTCTCTGCCTTCCGCCATATGAGCTTTGCATCCGAAGCATTCTGCTCTTTCGCAGTCAGATTTCCGAGCTTCTCCGTTGTATCCCGGTGGTTGAGAGCTGCCAGCAAGGACGTGTACACATATTTATTTGGTGCCATTGGACCTTCGTTGTCCATCGCGAAGAACACGTCAAATAGCTTTTGATAGAAGCCCGCCTTTCCGAGAATATGGAAGTAGAATACGGTAGGGGCATGAGCAGACTCAGAAGACCGTTCATCCGCTCCATTTTCCTTCGCCTTCATGTATTCCTGATAGCTTTCGTACAAGTTATGGCAACGTTCTAACTGCTCAGCGTGTTCTGACCAATTCTCGAAGCCGACCATACCACGGAGCATAACCACATACGTAGCCAATGTTGGTTTGTATTGCCGCCTTTTCATCTGAGAATATCGTATATTTAATGGAAGAGCTAGGAACGCAGAGCAATGAGACGTACATCGATGTAAACGCTGTACGCACGAGAACGTGAACCCGCGTTCATCAAAGAAGTGAGGAGCGTGTTCCAAACGATAGAGGAATTATTCTTCCGGGGCGATCTCGCAACTAAAGAAATTGCATCCTCCAGCTTTCCCTGCTTAGCCAACTCCTTCACGCGTAATGACAGCGTGGCCGGACGAACATTGCCCTGATTACTTGTCGGACGTAGATATTTGTGCTTGTGTTTGGGTTTAAGAGACGTAGATGTGGACTGGTGTATAGGTATCGGCTTGCGCATCGCGATTGGAATACGAGGCGGGGGTCGGGGCCGCCGCACATCAGAAGACAGTGTCGACTTAAAAGTAGAGTCGTCCGGATGTCGACCATCGCCGAAAGTATGTAGAAGGCATGGAGAGCCACGAAGAAGTGATAAACTTGACACATTGGACGATAAGTGACGTGCAACTTTCGTTGCTGTCCCCAGCATGGTACTCGGTACTCAACGTCCGAAGAGTACTAGTACCTAAAAATACCACGTACCGCAAACTAAGAACGCGTACGTAATCGCCTGCTCTCTTTCCGGGTCCATAACATATATGTTAGTCGTAACAAAATACATCAAAGTAATACAATAAACAGAGTGATACAAAAAAATACGGGCTAGGGCGTTGAAGTATAGTTGTTGAAATAGATCTGGAGGTATAGTATACACTCGACAATTATAGAACCTGCTTGCTATGCCGTCGAATCTTATTCACCGTACTGGCCCGCTCCAGACCACCTCTCCATCGCATCCCGCGAATGGTTGCCACAATCTCGGCTAGTAAGGTGTGAAAAGGATATATGAAGCAAAAATATGAGAAACTCTTACCGGCAAATCGTGCACTTTCTGCCTCGAACTCATATCGTTTTTCCCCGACATCGCGTCGGAAAACAATTTTGAAGCTAGCTCCTGACTGGCTACATTTAGACACGCTCTTAATGTGGTATGATGCCGTCTTTCCGCTGTCAAATACCACGCGCGCTTTGTTTGCAGACGGCATAATCTGTTCGAATGGAACTTATAAAATGGAGTGTATAATGCATGTGCAGGCGACTTACGTGTATATAATCACCATCGATGGCGAGGGTGCGTTCTGTACGTGCGACGAGCATAGGGAGTTTCCTGTGTACGGTGTATCGCTGTATAGTACCCATTCAGTTCTTCCGCTTTTGGTAAAATAAAACGAAACAATGACTTTATATACACTGAAGTCAACGTCGGCAGATTTGCTCTTCGACTGAACCTCAGAGAATATTGATGCTGAATAAAGTATCAATCTCAGTACAAAATAACACAGGGCCTTAAGGAATTCGATAAACACCATTTGGATCAATCGAGCGTCCGTTGCGTCTGTCGCCGTCGATAGCATGTCCATGGTTAGGCAGCATCGAGCGCTGTACAAGAACAAGCTGCGTAGTGCCTTCCAAGCTTGCGACTGTACGGTCAAGTGGTACCAAAATCTTCAAGTCGTCTGAAAGGAGCGCCCAATCTTTCGAATTTTCCAGCTTGCGTTTCTGACAAATCTTCTCGAGCACCTCCTGAATGTACATCGTCGAGGATCTGTGCATTGATGAATCAACATACGTTAAATTGTACGACCAAAGAAGAGAAACAAGTACACAGATATGGTGGTTGAATAATGAACTGCGACGTTTGCCATACGTATGCGCAAAAGCACACGAGAACCAAGACTTGACGAGATGGTGAGTGACGTTGACAGCATGCCCACTGATGTTCCAAGTGCAGAGGCGGACAGCGTGCCTATGTTTGGGCCGAGAAGATTTGATACAGTTGTAAGTCCTGCAGCAGGCTCTTGCTTCTTCTTTGCAACAATGATGCGTGAAGGGCGTCTCGTTATTTTTGCCTCCAGCTGCTGATTCTGGGCAGCTAAATGCACAACAATCAATCAATATAATATTAAAAGAAATACACCAAAGCATACTTTGAGCAGGGGTTGCTTCAAGAATAGCATATGCGTCGAAGCTGAATTTCGAAATTTTTCCCATCCTATCCGGAGCTAGCCAAGGATAAGAAACAACCCATACAGTTACCATTGAAATGACGAACCCGGGAAATCCTCGTCAACTTCACCATCGTCCTCTGCTATTCTGAGCACCCAGCCAACCGCGCTAAGTCGTACCTCCTTTTGCTCATCGGTCAGGACATCGTCAAGTTTGGGGAGCCAACCTTCTTCCCAGTAACTCCAAAGAGAAAAGCCGATTACCTCCTCAATTGTCGCATCCTTACGTACAGTCAGCGTTAGCGGCTTGCGTGCTGGTTTCTGCGCGTGCGGGAAAAATACGGTGACGTCCATCGTGGCAACTTCCGCACGACCAGAGATGAGAGCATATAGCTCTGTGAATGGATTCGTGGAAGTGTTGGAAGATGCGAGCTTTGTAGTGAGTGCAGACGTCTTGGGCCGCGCCGCAGGAACTGCTCGGCGTGGAAAAAGAGGCTCCTCCTGCGGGATTACCTGTGCTGTCTTGCCATTCGTACGAATATCTGTAAGCGCGGAAGGGTCTTTGATGTGTGCTCTCCGGGCTTTAGAAGGCTTGGTCGCAGGCGTCGGAGGCTGGACTATTTCAAAATACGAATCGATAGGAGTGCCCGATTCTCGCTGTGTTGTCGAATCAGACATCCCGCCATCTACACTGCTTATTTGCGTGTCGTAAGTGCTAGGAGGGTAGTCTCTTTGTCTAATCTCGCTGACAGGACTGAGTCTGCTTCTACCGCGTGCACTATTCGCTATCTGTAGCGAGGAATTGTAAGCAGAGGAGACGGACGTTGACAGTGCTGAGACAGAGACTGAGTTAATCACATCGGAACTATCAGATGCAGCGCCTATTCGAGGCGGAGCAAAGTCACTGAAGATTCGTCAGACAAATGTTCAGAAGAAAACCGCATAAACTAACGGATCAAAGTCATCATTTTCAGCATCAGGGCTGCCCTCTACTTCGACCATGAAGTCGTCATCTGGTAGACTACCAGAAAGTATACCTCCCTCATTTTCGTCGGATGACTCCTCTGGATTGAGCTTAGTCTCGGACACGATAATTGGTCGCACTGCGTTATCACCCGCTGAAGAGAAATGTGCCCTTCTCCGCTGCCGCCGCGCTTGTACAACTGCGATATGGGACATACTCTGCAACGCCATGGGTGCATCCGACGTGGGCTGAACACCCGCGTCTTCAAGTTTCTCGATTTCGGCTGTCTCAACAAACGTTGTGGCAATCTCCGAGAGCGATGATCCGCCTGCACTTCGCCGCTTGCTGACTTGGATGAGCGACTCATCATACATGTCCGGAGAGCCGGGAGTCCTGTCCGCGGCAAGCGATGTCGAAGATACCGGAATCGGGGTCGGTTCGCTATCTGCACGCAGGCGCCGAGGGGCTGCGCTAGATGAAGATAGAGAGCGACGTGCTGTCTCCTTGCTGGTCATGGCACGCTTTCCGGATACACGCATTCCTGCCGCGCCGACTCTAGAGGGTCCCATGATAGTCTGCGTGTACTTCAAACCCGTTGCGCCAGGGAAGCCAGAACGTGTACGCTTGCCATTTGATGCAGAGCCATTTTCGTCGTCAGAGACTTGCGGGCTCTGGGGCATACGCAATTCTGGCCACCGGTCAATATTTGCTGAGCCTGACGCAGAAACATGGGTGTTAGTCTGATAGCGCGGGTCGAAGGTAATCAGTCTTGGCCCGTATGGATCATCGACATGACGCAGATAATTGAGACGAAGAGAGTGGATCAAGTAGCTTTATCAAGATGCATTAGTAGTGCTCTGCCCAATGAAATCGGAGACAACATACTCTGGGTCACAAATCAACGCCATGGAGGTATTGCTTTGTTAACAAAACAGAAGGCACATCATGGGTAGCGGCTCTGAGCCTTAACGGGTAGAAAGCACGTGTTACGGACGCGTCCGTGACAGCGACACGCGAGCATGGTTCAGGCTGATTAATATTGCTGGCAGCGTAGCGAACAGACGCACAGATGTAATATCTAATTTATGTAAAACGCGACTATACACTCGCGAAATCGATACTTGGACCGAACTCCAGCCTTAGCACTCGTGCTGCTATACACTGCTCTTCAGGAAAACAATAAAGAATAAATACCGAATGAGCTCGTGGATATCTTATCCTGCGTTCCAGGATGCTGCACCTTGTAAGTGTTGAGAATTGCAAAAATATGAAGACGAAACGGGCCCATCATTCCAATTTTTCAAGCTCGTCGAGCCGGGAAAGTACTACCTCCTTGCTTGTTTCCTCAATTTCGCCAGCAAGGAAGATTTCATCGAGAATGGCATATACCTTCAGAAACAACGATGAGAGGGAAAAACTGCACGATAAATGAGCTTCTTACTTTGTAGAAATTGAATACTAGGTCCAGCTCGCACACATTCTCGAAGAACGCATCTACCCACTCCAAGTTCAGCAGAAACTCATATTTATTTTACAATATTGTTAACGTACCAAGCACCTCGACAAACAGATGAATCGCTTCGAGATATGCGAGTTCGTTATCGTTTGCGTCGACACATACGCAGAAGAAAAGTCCAGCATAACGCCGATAGACGACCTTGTAGTTACGGAACTGTAAATATGAATTAAAGCCATGCAACGATATCAAGAATCAAATCAGCATACCTCGACGAAGTTCGACTGGTACTTCTGGTCGCGCGGAGCCACTAGACGATGTACTTCTCCGCGAAGACGGACCTAATGCATAACTTCCTATGTGAGCATTAGAAACAGCCACAGAAACGAGTGACTGCACCTTTTCGTCATCGTCAAATGGAACGTACCACTTTGAAAGCCGCGTCTTCCCTTGACGATTCTGAGGAGCGGTGCCATATTTAACATTGAAGACAATTCGTAGAAGTCAGATTGATGTTACATGCCTGCACAAGGATAAAGCGAATCATGGTCACAGATTGGAGTTTCCTGCTTCTTGAGGCTCCTGTTCACAAGCAGGTGTCTTGAAAATATTTGAAAGCACCGGGAGTATCGAGACTATTGACGAGGAGCGCGCCGAGCTCACTGTAGCTGCCTACGGGCGGGTTGTCGTTGTCGCGTCTGTAACTTACCTTTTGCGTCATGCTTTCTTTAGATCGCGTCAAAGAGTCTCACTCTAATTTTGATTCGTTCCGTAATCAGACAGGGTATCCCTAAAGTAAGCTATCTGCGTCTCACAGTGACCACCGACAATGTCCGCCATAACTTTACACAACTTGAACACTCTCGAACCTCTCGATCAAGAATGGGTGCGGGAGCAGCTTAGCAACTACCCGTTCATCCGTATCGACGGTGTAACGAACTCGCGCACTTTGGGCTCGTATCCGGTGAAAATCACAAGTAGTGAGGCTAGGGCTGAAGACAGATTTGAAGGAAGAGTGACTCGCCCGCGTCAGCTCTTTCGTAGCGCTGAGATTTCTGGTATCACGGATGAAGGTAAGTATGTTCTTTTGACCAGCCACAATTACGAAGGAGCGAAACTTACACCTCTCAGGAAAGACCCAGCTGAAGGAATTGGGAATCACCAAAGTATTTGATCTGCGATCCGATACTGAAATGGAGAAATACAACACACCCGTCCCCCAGATCGAAGGCGTGGAGATCGTTCGTGTGCCTGTTTTCGAGAAAGAAGATTACTCCCCGGAGGTTATGGCTCGGTATGCGTCTTTCGTTTAACATTTTGTGTACACATCCTATTTTGAATACTCAACTTCGTAAATACACACAGGAGATTCCAGCTCTACGCTAGTGGGAAGACGGAGGTCTGTTCTTAACTCTAGTGTAAGACGCCGCTCGTTGCACTCAACGCCTGGATCTGAAGGCGTTCATGGAGCTGTATTCTCAGATCCTCGACAACGGCGGGCCTGCTTTCGCAGAGATCATTAAGCATGTCAGAGATAAGCCAGACGAAGGGTGTCTATTTCATTGCACCGGTTAGCCACAACCTACAGGAAAAATTTTGTTTGGTTTCGATATTGACTACCACACAGCTGGAAAGGATCGGACCGCAGTCATCGCCGCCATCTTGCTTTCTGTAGGCGTATTTTATAGTCATGTAGGAAATTCGTGCTGAATACTGTTCTAGCTGGCGGGCGTAAATGATGATGTGATTGCCAGCGACTACGAACTTACACGTATCGGGCGAGAGCCAGCACGGACTTTAATATTAAAACGTCTTGCCAAAGAGCCGATCTTTGCAGAGAACAAAGATGCGGCTCTGAATATGTTAACATCAAGGTCAGAGCATAGTAGACGAAATACCAGTCATTGTACTTCCCTTTTGACTAAGAACTCCCATTCTCATAGGCGTGAAACGATGCTGGCTTTCTTAGACCTCCTCCGTAACAAATACGGCGGCGCAGAAGGTTATATGCAGAAGTTCTGCAGTCTCTCTGCAGAAGACGTGCAGGAAATACGTCATAATCTCACAGCAGACACGAAGTCATGCTTTCTTAGGTAGCTCCGACTTTCTCTTTTGTTCATTACAATTCTCCGTTTTCTCGCACGAATAACATCAACATCGTTGCCGTTGTCCACAGACGGATGGTACACGTAGGAACTTGTAGTATGTATCTTGCTCGAGGTCTGATTTATAGAGCTATATCAATAGTACTCCAGACGTCCGTTAACGAAGACGGGTGAAAAGAGATGTTGACTGCATGTCACAATCACGAGCCATAATTTTTGGAGTGCATGGGGTGCGACATACAAAATAATGCGAAAGTAGAAATCCTGGCATAGTGAACAGGCCATCCTACTTCCTGTATACAGAAAAAANGACACCACAAGCAGCCATCCTCTCATGCCTTCACTGCATACTTGCGGATTGGGAAATGTATATCTTTCTTGTGCTGACGTTCTGTCTTCCGCGAGCTTTCGTGCTGTGTACGGGGTTACAATTAGTACGGAATGCTGTAAAGTTTCGCATGAGATTAGATGAGCATACAGCAGTTAACCGCCTCCGGATAGCACGCGTCTGCTTCTTACGGAGATCCAGAGGAAGATACTTCTTTTTCTTATAGAATTCTCGGAGGTGTTGGCGTTGCTTTGCGTTCGTGACAGTAAGGACGCGAGCAATCGACTTGCGGACGGTGTTGCTTTATTGTGATATATCAGCCATATGAAACTAAGCTAAGCCTACAGAGCACTCACATCTTTGTCAATTTCGACGCTGAACCACCAGCGATCTTCTGCACGCGAAGAGATAGGAGTTCACCCTTGAGCTCCGTAAGCTGCTTCGCTAAATCATTCTTTGTCCTGAAGGGAAGAACAATTATAACATTAAACCTTGCGAAGAACAAGAGTAACCCACTTGGACTGGAGCTCGTAGGCCTTCACTTTTCCAGGCATTTTGGCGCAGTCTTGAGGGTGACTTTTGAGCTTTCTGGTCGTGGATGGCGAGCACGTCCAGATGCCAATCACATGACTGGATCCCACAACTGTACAGTTTTCATTCACGTAATCAGTAGCTCTAAAATAGGTAGCTTGCATTGGCATATACATACCTCGAGTCGTTCAGTATCTGAAATTCGTATAGACATTCTCAATGGACATCTATATTCTCAGTGTGATCCGCATATTCCTCAAGATAATCAAGACCGCAAGAACTCTGCAAGACCAAGACCTCATAAGTCAAGATATATCTATGTATTCTGTCATCTCTGCCATCGTTATTTGAAGACCACGATTTTCGAAATGTAGTGCCACTAAGACTACTCTAATTCGACACAATTCTTCAGCACTTATTTGAAAGGTTTTGAGCAGATTGATTCCAGAAAGAAGATGGCATGTGCCGCCAACGTGCAAGTCGTACGGGTCATTGGCTATCATATCCACATGGGTTCAAACCAATTGGCTCCCTTTACCTTGTCATCTGCAAGCATTGGATTCACTCACGTCACGCTGCAGTACTGCAGTGGCAGTTCTCGCATTCAGTAATTGTGAATATTAATATTAATACGAATGCTGCAGTGCCGCTCACGCTTCGAAAACTCCGCCCGCCGCTTTCTTTTTAGGTCATCAATTAGCGGGATCTCACGTGCTTCTTCCTACCGTCCCTCGAGTCTGACTTACCGCGACGTCCAACGCGATGGCCATGTCTATGACGCCGACGAAGCGTGTGCTCACAGAGGACGCTCATAGCTCATTTCGCGCGTCGAGGTCCCCGTACAATGGCATGTACGTCTCCTTGTCACTTACCGCCCTCGTCCTCTTACTGACGGTACGACGCGCTGCAGAATTTCAGACGACATTACGGCGCGTCTACAAAATATTGGATCGCGTGTCAGAAAATGTGAGCAAGAATTTTCTCCCGAGCGTTTCTTACCTAGTGCATCCTGACACTACTGTAGGCGTAAATGAAGGTTATGCTACGACACGTCTCGCATCTATTGCTCCGGTTCCTCTTACGCCGTTCTCTTCACCTGTGAAGCCAGTTACCTCGTCTATTTCGTCTTCTGGATCTCCAATTTTTTTGCTCAGCAAATGACACACTTCTTGGTGTGTTCTCGCCGCAATTTCGCGCCGCAATCTCGCAATCTTCGCCATCGCCCTCTCCGAGGAAACGAGGACGTACGGAAAGCGACTCGGAGAGGGAAGAAGAGGTAACTCTCGGTCAGTCTGTTGCGGAATCCGAAGATGCAGAGATGGAAATGGAGACAACATCTGATGATGAAGATATCACTATTATCACGACCGTGAATTTACCAAGTCCGAGTAGGCCTGTGAAACCGCTGAAAAAGTCGGCACGGGCACAGCACACTTCCGTTCCTCCCCTTGTGCACACCATGCCAACGAACACGCAATATTCAGACCTGGGCCGTATGCATCTTGATTCGGAAAACTGTGTGAACAAAGAATGGAAAGACTTATTTAATGAGCCCTTTTGATAATGTTTCATATTGTCCAATGAACTAACTAACCAAGTGAGTTTATATATCCAATCGTACATACTAGTATCATGATGGATAACTGAGCCATATATTATTCTAGGACAATCCCGCTGTTCTACATCTTGTACAATCACTCTATACTGCTGCTACTTCCACTGTCTGACATCTGTATTTCCCTTGTACGTACCTTCCCGAAACGAGTTTGGCCCATGTTATAGTGACCCTTCCCCTTATCTCGCAAGAACTATTTTGGTTCTGAACGAAGTTCACTGTGAGCGATTCCGATTTTCCACAGTGCCGTCTTTCTAGGAACTTCGAGTGCACTGGTTTAAACCGTGTATAGCCATCCAACCTGCACCAGTCCAAATGTATAGGCGGATTATCCCCAGCTTGCAATTCGGTCGCTGTGTTCCGGTGAGCTATGATGCGCCGACCGAACATCAATGCAGGCCGGAAGCAGTTGCACTGCTTAACGTGGCTCGCTTCGCCACTTCTATGCCCTCGCCTCGAAACAAGGCTCAAAACTCCTTTAAATACGTGCTCATTTCTATCTTCAAGACCGCACCAAGTCCTCGCAGTGAACTACAGTTTTTTTTTGCAATCCCCATGAGCGATGACGCTTGATAGCTCATTTTTTAATCCATGGATAGAACACAAAGGCTCATCGAGAATTTTCCACTGTGAGAAGATATGATGTTCGACTTTCTACTCTTTTGCCTGCCGCGATGCAGATTTCTCAAAACCTGGAGCGAGTTCATGTGCTGAATGTATGGCTGGTCATCTCGGATACAAGACAAGGATAAAGCCTTTCTCCCCGCTATCTCACGTTCGCAGCCGCGGCACAACAGAGGAGAAACCTGAAATTCAAAGAGTCTTGCTAAACGGAAGAAGGTAACGGTGAATTGGTAGAAATGTAGAGTTCATATGGTTGAACAATGGCTACATGCTTCGATGTTCCGGCAATCGACGACAAGCAGCCCTCATTCATCGGAGAGCCAACATCTTTCGTCCAGTTTTATTCTTGTTCTTGACAAGCTTTTTGCACAGCAATTCCAAAAAAATGGCATTGAAATGGCGTTGGATGAACCATCTCTTATCCAAGATGGAATTTGTTCATCATTCAAGAAATATGCAGCACATTCGTCTGATACAGGCGGCGACTCAGAGTTACCTCACCCATGGTATCGCCACCTTGATCTTATTGGCCGCAGTCCAAGTTTCTCTTCAAGAACTTCAGTAAGCAGAACAGTCTGAGCTTGCAATGGCACGCTATGGCCCAACATTGTATGATGTTTGCATCCGCGCACTGACGCGTTTTGAAACGATACCGTCAACCTGTGGTAGATACGCAAGGTATGTGGATTATGCTGAGGCCATGATATCGAAATCATTCATCTGGCAGCGTCAAGGCGACTGCAGCGTCCTGTGGCTGCCAGTGCTTTAGTCTTTTGGCCGATATTCACGACCGTCATTGAAGCCGAGTGGATAGAAATAATAAATGCATTCACACGATTATGCAATCAGACTAATATTATTTCATAAAGCACGAGAAGATTGATTTTTAGCGAAGCATGCATTCTATAAAATTCTCATGTGGCTCAAGTTCGATAACGACGCTGGGCGCCTCAACTCGGACTCACGTAGTACTTAAGATTAAACTTAGCATCAATGGCAAATATATGTACCGCAACTCGTGCGATCGTCTTTCCGAACGCTCATCCCCGACCTTTTCGCATCTTCCAACCTGAAAGTCGGAGGAGTCTGCTACTCCCGCCGAATTCTGAAATGTAGCAGTTCAAGTAGGGGCACCACCAGATAGACGCCCATACATGTTAACAGGAGGTCAAAAACATGGCAGCGGCGCGCGAGAAAGATCTTGCAGGTTCAGGTCATGATCATCGCCAAAAGCCAAATACAGTAATAAGACATGTAGATGCTGTCATCTCCCCTTCTTTTGTTGCGCATGCCTGCGCAGCCTGTCTACAATCGATTCGCCATATTCATCTACCTGTATATATTAGCGTTATCGTCGATGGAAGTCACTTTTATTGATCAGCTACTAAGCTCAAAGGGATTTCAACACTGCACCGTGCATGCTCTGACTCGAAAAACATGCGTTTGAGGTGAAGCAAAGTCCAGAACGCGTCGTGGCAAGTCCGAAAGCTTATCCGTCGTTTAATTAACGCAGGTTGAACTGGGAAGCCCTTGTGTTGTATTCGGTTGCCACAGTCGATGTGGCGAGTCGTCCTTTCTTTGGCAGAGAGCCATATAACAAGCTTAAGACGTTGACCCTTTGAATCTAGTTAATCAGCCTGTGATTGAGGACAAGAAGCATACTGATCCCATCGCACGCGTAAGCCTTCTTCCCACTGGTTTCAATATCTCCCTTTGGCTGTAGGCTTGCGAATCGGACGATGACAAAGGGGCCCATACTTGTGGAAAATGGTCAAATCAGACGAAAGCACTGAGCCTGTTGCTAGATCTTTTCTGCAGTTTTTCGGGCAATTGTTTATCCAGAAAGTAAGATTATACGTACGCAGAACTTACAACTTGAAGTTTGCGGCGATTCGACAGCACCATTGCATTAGTCCAGGGTAGAGAAGTTAAACAAAGCAGCACAAAGATATATAGTTCTGCAAGCGCTCCATTAAGCTCGTTGCAGCGAGCGTCGGCAACAAGCAGGAAGGGCGCAAAACAAAAGCTAACGACTGCAATCCAGCACGCGCTATAAATGATGTATAGTTTGAAATCACATTGACAAGACAAGTCAGATGGTGAGCTGAAGAATTTGCACTGCGGAATTTTTCACATTTGACCTGCAGAGAGCCATGAGTACTATTGTATAGAAGACAAAAGGGCGCGCAAAGCTGAAATGGGGAATATAGTTCGTGTACAAGGTTCAGAACCAGGCAATGGTAAACAAAACTGCAAGGTGGCTGTGTCTGTATATCTTCCATAAGAAGCTACCATGTTCTTCTGTAAAAGGAAGTCCATTCTCACCTTGCCCGGACTCGGGAGACGGAGAACTGGCGATCTCGGACGACTGGTCAGTACGACCCGCTCGACCGAGTATCCACGCCCCAGATGCCCCAGATACTGACGCAGGGCGCTGTACATTCTTCCATGTTTCTCTCCTACGTCCGCGGCTCTCAGACCTCCCTACAAGCTCTTTTCTAAAATCGATAGCAATCCCACTGCATCCTAGCGGGCTCAGCGGCTACACGTGCAGAACTCGTTGAAAATAGCGACAAGCACTCTCTGCCCAGTCGTTCGAATTTTCGTCATTCGGTCGATATTTTCTCATATTGCATAGTCATTTCTTACAACTGCAGCAGCAATTGGACTACATATACCGGTACGGCTGGTGTTTCATTGTGCAGAGTTCAGGGTCTAATTTCACTCCCTCGCCTTAGCTCTGATCCTAGCCTTCCCCGGAATAATCATTTGGACCTGGGAAAAGGGGGGCAATCTAATTGTTTGGTCAAACGAAATACGGACCCACTACGAAGCCGATTGTCATCTGGCCGTTCGTTTTTCGTTAGGCAACTCACGCCTTAATCCCCAAAAGACACGCGGACACGACCAGTCCTAAAAGTAACTCATAACCCTCTTGCGCCGTTTGTATCTCTTTGTGATCAACACCAGCTTTGCTCTTGTCTTCATCCTCATTCGGCGGTCGCGGCGGTCAACTGGGCTCATCGGAAGAATCAAACTCTCTTGATCTTCTCCCAAGGGACACTTCATCCTAATCAAGTCAAGTACAATAATTACGAGCTGTGCGTTTCTCCTTTTACGGTCTACCCAATCATATACAACGCCACTCAGTTGCCTCGTCCTTAAAAATACGCGTATTGCCTTGCGTTAAAACGCATACGGTCTCGAATCCCTTTGTGCTATAAGCACCCCCTCCTTCCTTTCCTCCCTCGCAAAGTTACCATTGTATTCACGTCCAAGTCGTTTCTGGCTTTGCAGATCATGTCTCGCCTACTTCCAGTCATTGACGCGGACAGTAGTGCTCAACGTCTAAAACGGGAAGAGGCTCTTCACCGGTCCCTGCGTGAATGCACAACGTATGCTCTCAGTATATATCTTTGTTTACGCCATAATCTAATTTCAAAATCTGTTTCGTTTGTAGCCGCAGGCTCACACAATTCTTTCCGTGCGACGTGAAGACGCCTCATGAAACACCTCTTTTAACCTCTCGTGTTCAATGGAGTGCAGAAAACGCAAACTCGGAGTGAGATAGTCCCGTTATGTGTCTTTGCCTACGCTTATGTCTTATTTCTACAGACGCGTCCCCGTTAGCGACGATTTCAAAGAGAAGGACGAGCACTTAAAGGATTCACCTGTGCTATCGGAGATTGTTGAACTGATGTCTGAGTATGCCCCAGAAGTCGATCCATCACATATGCTTCTTTATTGATACAGCACCTTCTGTCACCTAGATGTGAACATTCATCTGCAGATAGCCATCCTCCCCAAGGGTGAGCGACTTCTCTAACGTTCTGAACTAAATGACTGACAAATTATCTTCCAAATGTCCGTGCGGACGCCAGTAGACTCCGCGAACATGTTAAGACTCCATCTCAGGATGATGGATCCGTACTCTTTCGCTCGGACGCACCCGACACCGAGACTCGGACCCCACATTTCCCCGGAGACAGGGATATAATTGACCGACGATACCCTAGCACCAGTCCTACCCCCCCGTCCCAACATAGCTCTGAACTTCAGACCCCTTCTCCCGTCGGCAACAGCCCGTTAGTTAAAACCTGTTAATTGCTCGACTCTATCGCTTGTTCATATCTGATATTTAACTTCTTGCTTCAGGAAGGACTGGAAACCTTCGTATAGTGAGAGCACGTCGTCAGCCCTCGACTTGCGCTTGTCTCCACATCTTCCATCGAGAGATGAACGGAATACCCGCATCGGCTCGTGGCGCCTCAGTTCTGCACCAGAAAATTATCGTTATGGGCAGGCCATTCACGGTCATTATAGCTCCCATAGGTGTGTTGTATATTATCTCCGACGACATAGCTCTTTAGCTTTAGTTGCAGTGACCTACGACGCATGGAATATTCGCCCTCAATCTCTACATCGTCGGTGCCACCGAGCCCGCCCACCAAACTTCCGTCTATCCATCATCTCAATGCGACCTTACCGGTCAACACTGGCTGTACACCAGGCGTCCTTCACTGGCATTTCCGGGAATCGATGATGCCGGGCGTCAAGCCATCAAGTCCATTTGCTCATGACTCTATAGATGAGCGCGATATGATCGACAGTCCCTCTTCGTTGGGCTCACCGCAGGTCCTCCCGCCTTTGCTTCCACACATACTCTCCCAGACGTATTCGCCGTGCATGCAGACGGCGCCAAGCATTCTAATGGTAGGCCCCACGCAGCCAACAGATTCAATGCGGAACAAAAATGCGTGGAAAGATCACACCCAACTTGTCAGGGGCCCGAATAACCAGACAGAGTTTCGCTGCGTTTGGCGCATCGGGCACGCTGGTGAAACAACGGACTTGTGTGGTTATACTGCAAAGCGCCACCTCGTGAAGCGTCACATCGAGACGCGCCATCTGGAGATCAAGTATGTGGTCCTCAGATGACATAGAAGCATCTTATTCGTACTGACGGTGTATCTCAAGGAACCATATATGCCCATTTTGTGCTAAAGCGTTTCCTCAGCGGGTCTCGTTGAATATCCATGTCAATAGGCAGTAAGTTTAGTCGCGTTACCTAAGTATTAACGGTATCAATTCCTGGTGTAATTAGTACAGGAGCTACGCCTCATCCATGTCGATATGGCGAATGCGACAAAAAATTTAGCGACCCCGCTAGACGGCACAAACATATGGTCGAAGCACATGGCTACAATCCCCAAGGTCCCCGCAAGCGATATCGTACAACCGACTCGTATCACAATAACTCCCATTTCGAGACCCTTGCGCCCTGGACGGCTACTTCTAATGGTGCAGAGGGACGAGTGGTTAGCGGTTAAGTGTGTCTGTTTTTCTGTTCTTCTTTTATCTTTGCTCGTTTCTTTTCCATTTTCGCCTTTCTGTGGTTCTGTACTACGCTCTCCGCTCATATTTGTGGCCTACTTCTTTTCTCTGTAGCTTTATTTTCTCGGGGTCTTCTGGTGTATAAATTGACCGTCTGCGATTCATTGCCTCGTAATTCTGTCTTTCATGGAAAATAATACTATTTTTTCTTTAGTAGTATGATTCTGCTATGCTTTCTTATTTATTCATTGCTTTCTGAACATTTAATCAACAGTGTCCAATTGCTTTTGTCTGTTGCACAACATTGCGATCCTTGCTCGTCAATTCACACACATTCAGGACATTATCAAATTCACGCTTTTCCATCGTTATTTGTCCAAATTCCTCCTAGAACAAAAACTACTATTTCAATCAATGTTTTCATATGTAATGTATACACTATACATAAATACTCTCCATCAAAATGATGTCTAATTCCCCCGATCTTCTTCTAATTGTTCAGGGCATGCTTAGTCCCCTCTCTCTATTAGTGTTTAGAAGTTGGCTCGTTTCCCCTTGTATGGTATGCGTGTTCTTCATTGACATGCGACTTGATAATAAACGGATGTGGCTTATAATCAGCCACGAGGGCTGATTGAGATCGTTGAGCTGTAAGTTTGTGGCAAACCGAACAATTGTACAGGGTATGATTGTCGAAATGAGATGCGGGCGCGCGCATAAGTCCGGGGAAGCTTAGATCGATATCGAGGGCTTTTGGCGGGTGAAATCGATAGCAGATGTAGCATGTTGAACACAGCTTGTACTATTTTGTGTGTCAACAGGCTGCTAATGGCGTTGACGTGGTAATAATGGATGCCAGGTACACGGCGGACGGTCGGATCGGAGGACCTTGGGGCGGGGCTGCCCACCTCCCCGACAATCCTTGGCTAAACCTACGTAGCTAGGCCCATGCCGCACGCGCCGCTGAGCTAGAAGTGCCTTTTCATAATATAAGTTTGCAAATCGTTGAATAGCACACTCCGGAAATGATATTTCTAGGCGAAGCGGTGTTGAAGAGTGCGGAGACTGAGTGCGCAGAGTCACGGTTACGCGACGCGGCAGCCCTCCAGGCCGACCGTTTGTGATTCAGGAGATCGACAAGCTTCCTGAATTTTCAGTGATGATCGCGTGCATATCTCAGGGCGGTCCCTTTGATGGTTGCAGTGAGAGGTCAAATTCGGAAGTTGTCCTTCTTTGTTGACACAACCATATACTATGCCGGCGCAAGGTGTTTCTATCTCGTGATTTGTTTGTGGTAAGATATAGTGATGAGCATGAAATAAAGGTAGTGAAAGGAACAAGAATTGTTGAAAAATATGAAACATACCAACTTGATAACTAGGTCTGAGCTGAAGTAGTACTAGTTTGGAGATATCGGACATAACTCCGAGTAAGGACTACGCCGATCTTTGCGAAGAAGGAAACTCACGACAAGAGATTTGCGAAGCATGAAAGCACGTGATGGACTTTTTTTNGGGGCACGTGAATAGGATCACGGATGGCCCGCAGCCAAGTCAAATGCTTTGAGTTCAATTCATGCCGTCAAGACAGCCAACACTAGGTAGCCAGGCAGTTTTTTCTCCATCCGCCGACACGAAAAGCGTCCACGTTGATCAATCGACATGTCATAATCTTTCTGTATTCAAAGGTAAGCTTCCGTTCCCTGTTTGCGCCTCGATCTCGGTTGACTCAACGTGATGTTCTATTATCTATTCCGTACACAAATATTCCCTCCTCGGCTTTCCTGGACGCGTCTGATGGCAAATTCTCTGTATGTGCGTTCGGTTCTCGGTCGACAGAGCTGATGCGCGAGTACCGCAAGGTAGATGATACCGTGATCATGCGTCTCAATAGGACGGGTGCGCAGTTCCGCGACCGCGATAGAGCTATGGTAAATCCGAGCTTGAGGGGTAGTCCGGAGGAGGATGCATGCGCGTATTTTTGGCGTGATTTAATCAGTACGTAGGTTTCGTCTATCTCCTTAGTGTTTTGTCTCGTCTATCGTTTAAATGTTTATTACACAGTGAATTGGAAGAGGAGGACTGAAATTATTCAGTACTGCGTGGGCGTTATGGATAATGGCATCGATGGCAAGCAGAAGGCCATCGCGACCGAGAATCTGAGCTCGGAAGAGCAGTCACGCATAAAAAATGCCTCGTCTACGGAAGAGGTTAAGGTGAAGCTATAATTACCCTCTCGAACTTCAGGTAGCTTACCATTTATGAATCCTTCAGCGGAGCCAGATCCATAACGAGCTTGCTGTTGAGGCCATTGTTCGACAAAGATCCCTTGACGGTAACTGTGATTTTATGTTAACACTCAACGCCACCCACGCTAAGAACCGCTTTCACTACAGCCTTCAGGAATCGCTGTAAGTTCTTTGAGCCACCGCTCACGGATGCTGAGGCACGGATGTGGTGGGACAAGGCCTCAAGGGGACATTGAATCTACTTTCTTCAAACTAGATTCACAACTTGTACTTTCACTTTCGAATCATAATTTGCTTGCCTCAGTTGATTACTTACGTAATGATTTAACATGACGCCATAGGTGTTGCCATTCTGCGTCCGCGACTCCGCGTTCATGTCTGAAATTGGCCGTTTTGCTGTGGCGTATATTCTGTCTGCTTGTTAACAGCCATCCATTATGCGTCTCCTCACGACTATTATTCTGGCAATGTTTGCCCCTTCGCTGCTCACTTTACCAGCCCTTGCAGCTGCATCAACCTATGCACGACTCATGCTGCAATTCCCATCTTACATGCCAGGACAGAACGCATTTGCAGGAGGCGAGTTCACATCAGCCCCTGAAGATGACGAAGTGAAGGTGCCAGTGACGCTGGGCGTCATGTCGCGCTGCCCTGATGCACTTCTCTGCGAAACGGTCTTTGACAAGGTGCTTCCGCAAGTGAACGACAGAATCAACCTTACACTGTCATTTATTGGCCAGTGAGTGAACCCCTATCTAGCCTCTTGCGAAAAGAGTCTGTATTTATACAATATATCTTCTAGGATTGACGCTTCAGAACCCGACTTCGGCGTGACATGCTTACATGGGCCTCTTGAGTGTGCGGGTAACGTACACGAGCTATGTGCCTCAAATCACCTTGACCAAAAACAATGGTGGTCATATCTCAAGTGTCTAAACTTCAATGGGCGCGGGAAGATTGGCGAACCGGAAACGGCCTTAAAGTGTGCAGAAACTGCAAAATTCGACTGGACAGAGAGTGGAGTGGGTGACTGTGCAGGACAAGATGGGTCAGGCAAGGCTGAAGAAGGCATCAGCCTCTTGCAAGAGAGTGTAAGAAATAGTGAAAGATTAGGCATACAGTGAGTCTATGTTTGCTAAACTGTATAATCACTAGGACTCATAAATTATACTCAGAAAAAGCTGCACGGTCCTCATAAATAACAAACAAGTCTGTATTCATGATGGCACGTGGAAGGAGTGTGAGGTAAGAGGTTATTTTTTCAGTAATGCAGAAATGTTTGTTGCTCACGAAAGGCATACAGGACGGTCATGCACCGGAAGATTTTGTCCGACAGATCAACGACGAATACGACAGATTGAACGCAGCCTAATTTTCACGCGCAAGCTACAACCTCACCATCTGTCGAGTTCTCAAATTCCCATCGGACGTTTCTGCTTTCGTGCGCTGTAAGAGTGTAGGAAGTAGGCCATATTCCATACATTTCATGACCCTAGCAATAGTTCGTATATGATTACTCCTACATTGATGAATATCAATGGCACTGTATAATATCAGTTTCGTTTTATCCTATTGCATAGATTATTCTAATCAAAGCTTACCTCTCATCAAAGTCCGCACCGCACCAATCAGGTTCACTAGCTTTGCTTTTACGCTTATGTCTTGCTGCGGTCCTCCTATCCCGGAGTATGGGTCATACGGTTGTGCATAAGTTTGTTGCTGAGCTTGTGAAGTCCAACCGACTATAATAAGAGAAGATGAGACTAAGAGCAAGTTAGAAGATGAGTAGCGAATATCACATACTTCTGGCAAGGAAACGTTCTTCGTTGAGGATAGCCATAGCGTTCACCAGCAGCAAGCTCACGTAGAGTATTGTGCCAATGCTGATCATGACCAGTTCGATTTTTAAAAGGAGAGATACGAAGGGCAGGTGGAAGAGATGAGGATGAGTGAATTTAAGGTAGAAATCGTGAGTAGAAGAATATGCCAAAACGCGCCGCTGCTAAGCCTGTGGACGTGGACGTCGAGCGCATGTGGCAGTGCATCGGTCACGTACTTGGTTAAAACTCCGCATCCGCTAATTTCTTGCGAACTTCAGTTTTGCTTTTACAGATCCATGCAGTCGGTCACTAGTGGACTGAGAGTCGGTACGTACGTTTCTAATTATCAGAGCTACGTTTTCAAATAATGATGCTGTTCATAGCATCGCGCAGACAAGCGTGTAATTCGTTGCTGCAGCTGCAGCCGCACCAAATAGCCTCGACCTCACGCGCAACCGTCCAATGGGACTCACGTCGCACGTACGTCCAACTCCAGCTTTATTCCTAGCTCAATCTCCTAATTTTTAAAATGTATTGTCTCAGTGCATGGAGCCCGATGGAGTGGTTTCGCAAATCACTGACTCCGCAGACGCGCGAGAAAGACAGTGAGAAGGAGGTCGAAATGGCCCGGGAGAAGGCGAAGGAGAGCGGCGAAGCGAGTTTGTTTGAGTACGATGACATTGATCCAGCAAAACCTGGCAAAGATGAACCTGCTGCGCGGGCGGTGTCTAGAAAGATTGTGTCCAAGGTGCGTCTTATAAACGCTGTCCTATAATATTCGGCATACTCTAAAACCTTATTTGCGCTTAGCACACCGCTGCTACCGATACGTTCAAGATTTCACATCGTAAACTCAATAAACTTGGCCAGCAAATTGCCGGGAAACCCATTGACTCGGCCATCCTTCAAATGATGTTCAGCGAAAAACGCGCCTCGAAGCGCATAAAGAGCATGTTAGCGCAGGCGAAAGGGAATGCCATCTCTCGGGGGATGCAGGAGGATCGGTTGCTTGTTTGTGTGTATTTTCAAGTTGCTCTGAATTGTCTTCTACCTTCTTGCTGACTCCTTTTACATAGCGGAAGCATGGGTGAACAAAGGCCCAGGCGGGAAGATGAACAAAAGGTTGGAAATAAAGGGCCGCGGGAAGATGGGCATCCGTACAGTCTACAGGGCAAAAATGGTTGTTACCCTCCGGGAGGGTCTGACAATTGATGAGAAGAAAGAGAAGGAACGTGAAGCACGTTTGAAGAGGATCGTCTCATCTGGTCTTGTTAGAGAAGATGTGCCTATCAGGAACGCTAGTTCGCGATGGGCGTGGTAGACGTTAATTACTTGTGGTGGATTTTTGAGGTCTTGAATTTGCTCGAGTATTTATTGCGTCTATATTTGCTGGCTCTATACTTAGCCGAGTCTAATAATATGCTTTCCGTTTTCGGAGACGACGCGCAGTTCCACGTCACGCCGTCTACAACAAATGCAAATGCAGGACCTAGCTCATTCACCACCATAAACGCACGCGCTCGTGGACGACGTGCTCAACAATAACCATGCACCGACACTTGGCGCTTTTGGCTTACTTACTATGCGCGTTTATTACTTACGTTACTGCCGAACACTCCTTTGAAAATACTGCCATCGTGCGCACGGTTGAGCTCGCGGGCTCACTTGTGCATGTCCGCACGACGTTCGTCGTGAAGGCGCTTGAGACTGGTTCAATGATCTATGCATTTGCACTTGGCCCTGATGAAGCGGAAAAGACGAGCTTCTTTGAGGTACGCCTGAAGAACGAGCAGACTCCAATTGAACTCCAGCACTTTGGCTTCAACGCACAGTCGTACGTCTTCTAAATTCTCTCTGTCTTCACTTCACAGTTCTTAATGACTTTGTGCACTTGAAGGAATACGTATCTGTACGCTGCGATCCTCCCAAATGCACTGAAGAAAAATGATAATGTCACGCTGGAACTGGAGACTGTGCAGACGCACGCAACATATCCGTGGCCTGCAGCCATTGGCCAAAACGATGAGATGACACTCAAGTACGAAACAGGTCTATTTGTCCTTAGCCCGTATCCCACATCGGTACAACGCACAAAGATTAGGTACTGCGCATTCTCAAAACTATACCATAATTCTTATGCTACATCCATTTAGATCGTCTAGTCCGAGGATCAAGTCATACACAGAGCCCTCAAATGTAGAGGCTTTTACGTTGGATGCGCCTGTCACAAAGTCAGGTGCAACTATCACATATGGACCCTTCAGTAACATCCCGACCTCAGCATTGGCCAGCTTCACGGAAGATACGCAGCAGCGTATAACTATTCATTTCAACCACGATCTTCCTGTGATGGAAATAACAAAAATGAAGCGTGCGGCAGAGATTAGCCACTGGGGCTCGAACCTAAATATCCAGGACGATATATGGTTGCACAACGCCGGGCCTCAGTAAGCCTCTTGCTAGAATAATCAAAAAGGAGTACAGCTGAACGTTATGATAGATTAAAGGGCCACTTTTCGCGTCTGGAGCACCAACAACAGACATACAACAATCGTCCTGCCGGCCATGTACTGCGCGCCTTCTCTGTGATGCTCCCGACTGGTGTGCGTGATGTCTACTATACCGACATCGTCGGCAACGTCTCGACATCGCACCTACGTGCGTCGCCCTCCGTCCCTAAAGGTACGAAAGGAAAGCAGTCGAGCTATCTCGAGATTCGTCCACGCTACCCTCTTATGGGCGGTTGGAACTACAGCTTCACCGTTGGATGGGACAGCCCGCTGAGCGACTGGGCGGCATACGACAAGCGCGACGGGCGCTATGTAGTTGCTGTACCTATCCTGACCCAGTTCCCTGACACCGTTATAGATGAAGCCGAAATAAAAATCATCTTGCCTGAAGGAGCAACGTTAGTTCTTTCGTTGAAGTATTAATATGTGACAAGCATTTGACTAATTCACGTATTTCAGTGACCTAGAGATCTACCCTCCATACTCACCGATATCGGTTAAGAAATCGATGCATTCGACTTATTTAGATACAAAGGGTCGACCAGCTGTTTCTTTCTTCTTTAAGGACTTGACGGATAGACATGCAGGATTCATCTACGTGAGTTGAGACACTCGTCAACGTTTACGTCACTTACTGAATAATACGGCTTTCTGTAAATAGGTGGCTTATAAGATCACCTTCTTCGAGCACCTCAGGAAGCCAATGACGATAGCTGCAGTGATTTTCGGCCTCTTTGTGCTCTCTTCTGCAGCGCGGAGGATGGACATGAGAATTCGCAGCAAAAACTACTAATCATGATCGCTTTGTGGTATTTAAACTCAATTGGACATACAATTGAACCCAACGAGCGACTCTTGGCGAGTACATGAAAGGAAGAAATATTTCAGAACGATAAGGAAAACTGGTAATACAAATGTGCTCGTCGCTAAGAACTCCTTATTTGTCAAGCCCTTCTTTCAAAACTGTGCAATGTCACGAACTTGCATCCCGCTGGAGCAGGCATCCTAAAGTCCATTTCGTTACGCAAACTTCATTCAACACATTTAAGAAAGCACTCACTCGTCCAGTGACGTATACACACCCTTCGTTCCATTCTTCGACTGGCATGAAAAATACAAACCATTGTTTGTGCGCTTCCCAAGGTCGAAATGCAGCTTCGTCCCGCGCCAACGAAATAGGCCATCAACCCCCTCTGCACGCTCACCAAGTTCAAGTTTGAGTGGGGCAGGGTGCGTATAACCGACCTCATCGACACCAGTCACATTCAGGACGTTTAGGCGTAGGACGTACGTCATGTTTGTTGGCTGCCACAGCTGTTGGTTTTTGACGAAGAACAGCGGCGGCTCCGGGTTTTCGTAAATTGCTGCGGGACCAGACATGCCTGAGTCCAATTTGCACCGATTTTCATGTGAGCTTAGACCTAAGTGCTCGTGGAAATCCGAGTCTCACCTCTCGGCGCCGTGACGCTTAAGTACTTTGGTTTGTATTTCTCAGTGCTGATTCCTCCTTCGTGAGCTTCGACGACAGTTGAACCAGGCACGATGTTGCCGATTGCCACCTGTGGGCGCGTCCCAAAGCCGCCATCCCAGCTCGGGATCCCAAGTGTACTTTTAGACGCTAGCGCCAAGAAAGCTACAAGTAACCAGAAAGCATAGAGGAACATACTAGCAAGGAATGAGGAAAGGAGAGCGTGAAAGGTTGAAAACTGTTGGGTATCTATGTGGCCTTACAGGACTTTTATCGCATCTCGGTGAATGTTCAGTCTTTTCAGATGTGGAGATGACGCGAGGGCAAGCATAAAACAAAGTATAATTCTCCGTTTGTCTGGTGTTATACATTCAATATGACTCCATCTGGGTCAAGCGCATAATTTTCGCCGTTTTCACGGATGAGGATACCCAAACGTGAGCTTTAGCCATAGTGCGTCAATCACTAGATACGTGGAAGCTCAACATTGATTCTTCGATGTTTCTATAGACGTCTTATTGCGGCTCGAGATCTTTATTTTATCAGGTAAATATAAAGATCCTAAGAAGCTCAGAGAATTATAAAAATAATGAGCATTGCTGCATTAGGTTGAATAGAGCGCGAGTTCTTTTGATAGCTCGCATAATGTAAATTTGTTTATAATTTCCTTTGTATATTGTGTCGGTCGGGAAGATGAGCATTAGAAAATGATAAAGGTGGTTTGGAGAAAAGAGATACAACATGCATATGATAACAAGTAGCAAAACACACAGCAAAGGCAACTAGAAAAAAGTGTGGCATATAACAGAGATGATTCAGGTCGTGGCGACCTTCCAAGGCTGAGCAGGACTAATGCTCATCCCTCCAAATGACTCGCCCAGGTCACTACCCGGACCGTCAACGAAGCTCACGGGACCGTGCATATACAGGTCTCCGCTCAAAGAACTACGCGTTGGCAGGCCATCTGATCTAGCCTCTTCATTCTCTTCATCTTCGTCTTCATTTTCGTCATTTTCGTCTTCGTCCTCTTCCTCGCTGTCGTCAATAGCGACGGACGTCCAGTCACGGTAAATTCCGTCGATGTACTTGCACGAACGCGGCAGCCTAAATGGATCGAAGGGGAAAAANCGTTGTTAGATCCGCGTCGAACGACTGACTCATCGTCGCTGTGAGCGTGTTCGCACCACGCCGGCTCTTAGCGTCTGGCGAGTAGTCCGAACGCTTGTTCGCCTCGAGTATGGAGAAGCAGTAGATAAAGCCAACGCGTTGTGCAACTCTCGCAAACTGCTGAACAACATTTGACGAGCACACCTAGGATTCATTAGCTCGGGCTAGATATTCGAATCGGAATAAAATACGTACTTTTAAAGGATTAAGTGGCGAGTTAACGACTCGCTGCATGACATTGAGCTGTGGCATCCAGGCACGAATTGCCGCACCTCCGTTTCCCACAATGGTACCGCCAAACTCATCCATGTCGCCCTCGTTCTCGTCTTGCTGCATCAGGTCCCGCCAACGGAAGCAAAAAATCAGAAATACCGCCTGCGCTGCTGCATAGAACACTGCGTGCTGCTCCGCGCTCTGGTAATTCTGCTTCTGACTCTGGCTTTGCTCTGCGCGTCCGATCGCACACTCTTGTGCGAATGCATCGAACTCGTTGAGGTGAATCTCGAGGAACTGGCAGAGAACGCGCACAACTAATTGTGCTTCACCACGTGCAACGAAGGCAGCGCGACTGACGTACGATGCTACGTAACTTGCTGCCGCGGCACGCGTGACAACAGGTTGTTCGGGTTCGAGCAAGGCAGTCGAGACGACTGTCCCTAAGAAGCGGTCACGAAACTGGGTATCTAGTGAGGAGTACCAAAAAACAAGGAACTGTGTATATCGTGACTTGAACGTGCGCAAGATTGTGTGCTCGAAGATGGAGAGGAGCGCATGAAAGTGTGATTCTGCAAGTGCCTGCCGTTCAGAGTTAGATTGGGTGAGAGGGTTAAAGGTTTGCAAGGATGTGTCTGCAACAGATGGTTCGGTAGGCGCAGGTGGAGATTTAGGGCTGTCTGAAGGAGATGCCGCAATAGCTGCATGTAGTTGCCCAAGGTGTTTAAAGATAACTTCCAGTATGCTATCAAGTTTGGATACCATGTCTCGCACGTGTTTAACATTCGTCTGTTCCTCTTCTATCGCTTTTTGATCGCTATCGTCGCTTCCTGCGTCTGAGGATATATCGCTGAGACCGTCTCCATTGTCCTCATCATCTGATTCAGAGTCTGAACCATCTCCTTCCTGGCCAATAACAGTATCAAAAACGTCCAGGTGAAATATCTCTTCGCCATCATCGCTTGTCCCGTCAACCTCAAGTTCTTCGAGCTCAACTTGTATCTCAACCTACAAACGTATGAGAGCCTGGCGTCATAGCCATTTCATAGCACTTTTAACACTTACGTCAATTTGGATCGTTCTATCCACGATTAATCCTAGAATGCGATCCCATAATTCCGGACAGTAATCAGACAGCTGCAGGAGGTTGCGAATGTATGTAACATGCTCTGCCTGGTTCTGCCGTTTGTGTGGGAAATTATAAGCGAGGAGTGGGAAGAGCGGCGTCGGGAGCGTCGGGATGAGGGCAAGTAGCCGTGCGAGGAGGTTATGCACACGATCGTACACAACACGTCGAGTGAGTGGAGCCGCCGAGCTCTCGGCAAAGCCTGCGTCGAGTGCTTTACGTGCTGAATCTACACATAACGTGAAATATTGGAGAAAGAAGAAGGAAGATCGATACTCACGATACGTTAGATTCTGAGCAACCTGTTCTAGAACGAGCGTGAGGTACTCCGGCCGCGCAGATACAAGCATGCCAATAAACGAGATATACGTCTTAACAAAAGCCGCCTCCATTGCCATCCATGGCATTCCAACGATGGCATCGACGAGCGTAGAGTGTGTACGATCGAGTTTGCTCACAACGTGTGCAAGGGCGGTGAGGTAAGCGCGCAGCTGCTGCGCATGCGCCATCACGGGTAGCTGCTGAGTCTGCCCAGCGATTGGATTGAACTGGCGAACGAGGTCGTCGTAATGCTCGGACACACCCTTAACATCGTGAAGGTGTCAAAACGAATATAAAGAGAAGAACGGAGGGCACATACCTGAGCCTTCTGCGTTAGTGCATTATCGATAAACGCAAGGTACATGTCCCGTCTGTACTTCTCATCTCTCCGCACCCTCGAATTCGATGCGATAGGGCGTGCTGGGGGCTCCTTTGAGCCTTTTGTTGAGCCTGAGCTTGACGGCGAGAACAACGATGATGCAGACGATGACTTGCGAAATTGCTCGAAGACCGCTGTGGTCTTAGGCTCCATTTGCCGAATGTACTGGAGTTGGGGACCTGATTTAGGTGGCCTTTGGTTGAATTGAGAAAGCCGCGAATGAGGATCCATGGATTATTAAAAACTAACGGTACACCGTAACATCAAGGCAAAAATCAAGAAAATTGCACGCGCGAGAAAGAAAGAGTCCTTGTCACGTGATTGAATATTTAATTTCTCATCGGCACCGAGTCAATGTGGCTTCCAAAATCTATCACGTGAATACTACCAACTTCAACTTCAAGTAAATTGTAAAATAGCGCTTATCATAAGTGTGGCCAAGTTCTGAAAGCCTTCCTTTCTTCCTCGATGCTCAGCAATATGCTATTCGGAGGGAAGCATGAAAATATCGATCACCCGGCACATGCAACGAAACTCCCTCCCAAGCACTATAACTCGAATATCGTTGTGGTGCTTCGGACGAAGGACAGAAAAAAAACGGACAGATCTAGTCTCCAAACGTTCGATCGCTTAGACACGCGAAGTTCCTGGATTACAGAACGGCAAAGAAAGTCAGGCATGAATATAAACTAAGTGTATTTGGGAAGCGCTTCATTAGTACGTCCAGCAAACCTCCGAATTCGGAAACACATTTCTTAGAATCCTTTTCATTTGCTCCCCGACATCCAGTAGCCTCCATCCGTTCAATCTCCATACCATCCCTAAGAAACTCAGCTCGAATCTCTTTCAACACGCCATAGTCCATAAACGTGCATTTGGTGAAATGGAGAGTGCGAAGTGGAGGAAGCACCGGGCGCTGTCCTTTGAATCTTGACCATTCCATGGCTTCCTCCCAACTCAAATCTTCTACCCATTGCATGTCTGATATGTTATGATAATCCGTCAGCGAAAGACTTGTCAGGTTATTGCGGAGCGTATCTAAGAATAGGTCCGAACGGAAGTTTACTGATCTCATCTCTTTCATAGTGGACGCGGGCTGTTCGGGTGCGTTTAGTACTTGTACAATTCTATACTGAGGTTCTTCAACATTGGAACGTCGAAGAGGAAAGACAGGCTCGCTTTCTTTGAGGTTATCATCGACATGTCGGTCATGTTTGAGAGCCGTATACAATCGGTAGTCCAGGGTACAGATGCCCGTCCTTCGATGACACAAAGATTGAAGGAAACGACGCTGGCATTTGCGATCAAAGGGGAACGGGCAGATTCTTGTCCTATCTGCACTAGATTAATATGCTCCAACTCCAAGTTCAGATGTTGTAAGGACGATGCTTTTCCCGAAAAACATTGTCAGAGAAAAAAGGTCAAAATATGACCCGTATTTGAGGCTGATAGTAGGTCGTGGGAAAACATTAATACTCTGAGTTGCCTGAGATTTGCGGGCACCCACGAATCATAAAAGTGAGGGAGTGGATCGTCATAATATTCCTTATAATATTCAACGGAGAGCTTGCGAAGGGCTGGTAGTTGGACGAAAGGATAGAGATCTATTATCTGTTGGGGAAGTCCAACATTCATGATCGGTAAATTCGAGTTCCTCTATGCGTCCACTTTGTGTAAGGAAAATATTATGTTCATTCTCTGAGAGAAGGTTGTCGTATGATTTATATACCTCGAGTGTCCTGACATCTTAACTTTGAGGGGCAGATTGCCACTGTGCACAAGGATAGCAGCTACGCGCTCGCTGTTCATGTGTGTCTCGACCGCATGGTTCTAAACATGCGGGGATGACAGCATCACTGATCTGAAGCGCGTACAGACGTGCGATAGTTTAAGTGCTTCGTCGAATGTCGTACTGACATAGAAAAAAAAANGGCAAGAGCAGTTCATTCGGGAGTCCGTCCAGTCCGAAATGAAGAGCGTTCCGGGAGATACGTTCCGCAAATGCTTCAATCCTCTCTTCCAGATTGCGTCAAGATTCTAAGGGTACGGAGAATGCCAGTACTTCGCTCCTGAAACACCCTTGAACTTGAAAAGGTTTTCGTAGCATTTACTGCGTTGATCTTGTCGAGAATTAACTCGCTAGGCGGGATTACGGTACAGTACATGAGGATGAGTGCTGAAAGCGGGACAGAAAGATTTCACTCACCTATCACTGAACAGACCATCCCAAATACTGTCCATGTAGACAAGGCCATTTTCCTCCGAAAGACTAAACAACAGATCCTTGAACGCGAAAAGACTGTTCCCATCGAGAACATCTGGGGATGGCATTGCTCCTCAGAGGACGATGTCGTCTGGCCCAAGACTACCAAAAAGTAGAGTTTCACACTGTAAGCTAATCAGAAAAAAANGTGGTTTAACGGGCTCAATAGACTTGTCAATTGCAAATGCGAAAATAAAAAACTGAAAATTGGGGAGTGTGCCCAAGCAAAGTGCCCAAGCGAAAGGCAAGAAACCACAACCCTACTAGGCCATTCGCTTTGCACATAAACCTCGTAGGATAGACATTGAATTGCTGTACATAACTCCAACAAAATACTGATATGGGAACAAATCATAACGCAACGAACGGAATCTGTGAAATTTCTAAGACAAGTCTAAAATTATAAGGAATTAAAATATCTTCAAAGCCAAAAAGTGAAATGAGATGTTGATGCAAGAGGATGAAGACAGTATGAAGATAAGATAATCATAGCAGCTAAGCGTCAGATCTCTAGTAACAACTATAATCATAAGAAAAGGTAAGAAAAACTAAAGGTATAGAGGAATAAAAAGAAGTTTTGTTGATTACGTGATTACGTGATTGCAGTTTACCACAAGCTTCTGATCATAGTATTCAAAGAAAGCCCAGGCCCAAAGCGTAAGGTCCAGTCCGTACCGCGTCAGGTTGCGACAGCGATATTGGTGTGTCTCGCATATGGTCGACGTGGTATGTTTGATTTCTTTCGTTGCGCATGGCAGTAACAAGCGGCGGAGGGGTTGGGAGTGCAACAGTCATAGCGAGGGTACCCGCTGCAAGCACGCATGGCGCCGTGACGCTCGAGGTACGCGCCGCCTCCCACCTGAGGCGTGCGAGATAGATTTCCAGCGCAATCTCATCAAGGGGCGAGCTGGCAGACGGATTCGTGAGCAGCATATGGTGGGCATATGGGGTGGGATGTGGAAATATTGTGGAGTATGCAGGTAAGGGAGAGACACTTCGAGGAAGGAGGTCCGGAGAGGAGTAGGCCGGCGGCGGGATAGGCGTCGAAGGCGCTAGGAAGGGAACAGGAGATGATAAGTATTGCGATTCGCACTTGATATCCGAGTCCGAGTCCAAGTCTACGTCTACCCTGAGTACCGGCATAGGTGTGTTGATCCACGAGCGAGGAGTTATTGAAGAGTGTTTGTACAAATTAGATTTGCATAGACAGTCTGAGAGGCACGTGTTACTCAAACTTAAATCTGAACAAGAGTTGATTTGGACGTGCGCCTGCTCAGTGAAGAGGGCGCCCGCGGCTTCAAGATCGTCATAGGAGCTTTTCATACGACGAATGCAGACGTAGACTGAGACAGATGCGAAGACAACAGTAGTAAGGATGAAGCAGAGAGCGAAGGTCGAGATCACTGGAGATGAGCCAGTTAATAACATACAACAGATAGAGAAGATTTAGGACGTACGAGCTACATGACCGTGGAAGACGACATTGAGCTTCTGCAGGAATGTCTGACCTTGGCCTTGGTACTCGGTATCGTTGGGTAACGAAGACACGTTCGTCATCTTGGTCTTGATTTCTGGATCTGAAGAGTGTTGATAATCGAGGACGGAGGTAGACCGTTGAATATTTCAGGAAGAAGAAGGTCGTAGAGATCAAGAGGTCTGCAGAGGTATGGAGCGACGAGGACATATTATATGCCCTCCTAGAGCACCTGCGGAACGAGACATTCGAGTTTCGACCGAGCGCCGCGCCGAGAGTAGACTGTCGCCGAATCGAGTTGAGGTGCATATTTACCGAGCGTCCTGCGTTAAGGCAGCTTGCTTGACGCTGCACAATCTCGATTCTCGAAGACAAAAAATAATAATGCGACAAAATCAGATCAGAGCAGAGCCACTCAACTTTAAACGCGGTCATGTGACATCAATCGCATAACTAGTCTAAACTTTAACGACGCGCCTCGCTTCCAGCGCATGCAAGGAATAACAATTTCGATACAGCTCAACCTCAGGAAGCTATCTATGTCCATTGCTTTTATGCAGGAAAAATATTTTATCATATGATGATGATGCTATGCGAGATAAATTAATTGTTCGAGAAAATCTTGTTATCATGCAAAACAGGCGTATAAACGTTTTTACGAGGTTAGAACGCTTGTAAGCGAACCTCGAAGCTCTCCTATATAGTTCACACCATTTAATCCTGTGGGCGTGTAGACGCCGAACGCACACCCGCAGACTTCTCCTCAGGGATCTGCGCGAGAGCATATCCAAGCCGATCTAACCGTCCAGTGGCTCCTTCGCCCTTCTTCACCTTCCGTTTCTTCGCCGGCAATGTGATCCCGCTTGTCGTGGATGTTTCGTCCGCGCTATCCAACGTATCGGAAGCCTCAGTGGTACTCATTGTACTCGGCTTCCTGCGATCACCCTTCGCAACCAATTTCAAGCCAGCCTTGATAGAGCCGGGGGAAGGTCGTACGCTGAGTGGCCGCACTCGGGATGTCTTTCCTATATTCTCTTGTAGTTCACGTGATGCAGGCCGAACATTAGACTTTTTGACAGGTCGATTCTTGTCCCCAACCTTGACCTTATTATCTACAGCAGGCCATGGTCGCTTCACACCGGCAACAGAGTTCGTATCAGACACATCATCTCCAGACATACGACCGCTGCTCGTTCTGGAGGCGAGAGATGGCGCTCCGGACAGCATCGACGGCTCGCGGGACATTGTGCGCGTGGATGACGCAGCGCTTGCCGTCGTAAGAGAACCTGCATCGCTGTCTGTCCGAGTCGCACGCATTGATGATAAGGTATTATTCGAGTTCGCACGCCTACGTGCATTAGCTGGCACTGTTAGGAATAGTGAAGGCGTCACTTCCATCTGGTCTCGGTCCTCCACTAGTAGCAACTTTGTTGCCCGTACGGTCCCCTGATAATCCGTAGGTGAGGACGAACGCGAAGAAGAGCGAGAACGCGTCCGCGTCTGTGAATATTGTTTTGTCCTTAAATGGGAAGGAGTCCGCAGCGTCACATTAAAGTCGTCATCATCATCCTCTTCATCCATATCTGTCTCATCCTTGGCCTCATCTACTTCCATAGACACATCCTCGTCCACTTCCTTCGCCCTTTCAGTATAGTCAATCCGTTCCTCATTCGTTTGTGTTATGTCGCCCGAACCGCCCTGCAAGCCGAAGTTTTCTACGTATACGTCGGACTCACACGCAGCCGCTCGAGCGACAGCCCAAAATCCTGCCCATTCAGGACTTCCGGTTCCGGACCCCGACGCGAGCGCCGCCCAGACCGGCTGGGTAGGGACTGGCTCACGGGTGCCTTCGCTCGCACCCGCTGCTCGCGCAACTGTGGTATGAACAGTTGAGGTTCTGGCTGCTGCTGCTGCTGCTGCATGTAGTGCTCCTGCTCGGCTACGGCGTCCAAAGCTGATTGACGCTGATTGCTGGGAACGGCCCCGATAGTCCTTGCAACAACCTGTGGCGTGACCGGGTACGCGGAGGGGAACGGCGGGTACTGGCGCCACTCCTCGATCTCAGGCCTACTGTCAACGGATGGCAATCCATCTGAGGATTTCGGAAATGCGTCATCTTGAGGATGCCTACGCCATTCTTCCGTCTGTGGTTGATAATGGCCACCCGCCTCGTTCGGTACGGCTACGGGAGGTATCGATGACTCTACTTCAGGAGGCCTAGTGGATGCGGCAGAATCAGAGACAACTCGTCGATCATACTGTGGGCGTTCATAATTCTCGTCATGCTCATAGGCATCTGCAGGCGGACGCCAGACCTTATGCTTCTACCAAACTGATCAGAACTAGTATTCTTTTAATAAGCAGGACCTTACCTGATTGGCAGTAGCATCAGATTTTGAATGAGGGAAACCATTAAGTCTCGCGATCTTCGAAGGACCAGCAGCGGCATTCTGTACTGCTAGGCCATTTGATGCATGGCGAGAGCCCCTCTTTCTAAGATCCACAGTTGAGCCATTAGAAGGTATTCTGGATTTGGGTGCACGTTCAGATTGCTGTTTAGCAATAAATTCTTCCGGACCAGGCGCGTCTACATTTTTAGTGGCCGGTTTCCACCACGCTGAGAATGTGCTGAAGGGAAGTGAGAGGATAAGCATTACAAAATCACCAACCATTTGGATGAGCTCCAGAGCCCAATCCAGTGTGGCGACATAGGGCTTGACGAGTGGCCGCATAACGTGTAAATATATTGGCTCAGCACCCTGTCAAATAGCACATAGCATGTTCAAAGGCGATCAGTTCTAGATTAGAGCTACCAAACATACCCTAGCACGAGTTAGAATTTGAAACAAATATATGACTGCTTTGATCTCATTGTAGAAAGGCATGAGGATTCCAATGGTATTGTCGGCAAATCCTTCCATTACTGAATATGAACACTGGAACGACCGCCGTTTAGAAACGTTGTAGCGCGTTTGTTGGCCAAGGAGACTCACCCATACGAGCCAAATAGCCATGCAACCCTTCATATCGCGCTTTCTCTGCGAAAGTGCTCTGACAGTTCGTTCTCCAGTCCGCGCAGATCGTTGAGGAGGCTTGAGTGTTTTAAATGTCTCAAATACATTGAGAAACAACAAGAGAAAGCGCAGTAAAGGCACGACAAGAGGCATCGCATCAAAGGTTTGTGGCGGTCAGTCACTGATGATGATATGGTTGAATAAACTGAGGCTCGGAGTTGTGGAACAGAGCTGTAAGAGCCCTATAAAGAGTCGGCAATTTCGCGTAGTGGTCCAAAATGCTAGTCGTGGTCAGTGTTTGCGCCTGGGCTCAGAGAGAAAGGACCCTAAGAGCAGTGAGGTGAACGCGTTGGAGGCGTGTTTGCAGTAGTTAAGCGCGTGCACAGCGTGTGCAAAGTGTGCAAAGTCGCCAGCAGCACCGTGACGCGGTTCGTCTAGGCTCGCGTGACCATACATGTAGGGCACCGTCACGGTTGTATTACATTATACGCGATTCAAGTTGCTTTGAGTATGCGGAAACAAGATAGATACTTATCCGTAGCAGAAACGTAGCTAGTACTTGGTATGGCCAATGTAATAGATGTCAGTGAGACATATGCCTTCCCCGAGTCTGTTTTTAAACCGTTCACCGATTTGCTTGGACATTTTTTTTGGCATTTTAGATGAGATTCATATATAGTATATCACATCTTCAACAACGAATTTTTGTCTAGCAAATTTACTTAACATCCACTCCAAGCCACCGATAAATTCTGATGTGGGATGCTATAAACAGAAAGTCACCTTCAAATTTTAGAACAACTCGAACCACCTTAGAACAAACCATGACTACTACTGCGCAACGGCGGCGCAGTGTGTTTCGGCCATGCATTGATTTGCACGATGGCCAAGTCAAACAGATTGTTGGCGGTACGCTTTCCACAGACGGGGCGAGCCTCAAGACTAATTTCGTAGCAAGGCGTGTGCAACACTATCATAATCCACAACACGTATATGCTGACCCCGCTCTGCGCTAAGTGAAGTGAGCCGCCTTCTCACTACGCAAATCTGTACCGCGAACACGACTTGCGCGGCGGACATGTTGTTAAGCTCGGTCCGGGAAACGATGTCGCCGCCAAGGTAGCACTCACAGCATGGCCCGGTGCGTGTATGCTAAGTGTTCAACAAGCATAACTCCCTTCCTGATTTCAATATTGACACGATGCTATCAAAGACGCGCTGCAGATTGGCGGTGGTATAACAGATCAGAACGCTCCTGAGTGGCTGGGCCATGGTGCGAGCAAGGTAAGTACTCTTAACTCGATACCCGTCCTTGCGCTGAGTAGCTTGTCATTCTCACCAGGTCATCGTCACTTCCTTCCTTTTCCCCTCTACCAAATTCTCCCTTGAACGACTGCAAAATCTCTCGAAGACAGTTGGGAAAGACAGACTTGTCGTGGATGTTAGGTTTGTCTGGAGAGCTCAATGCACTTGCTATTGTCTGTCTGTGTTGCTAAACAGACATCGACCAACCTTAGCTGTCGGAGGAGAGGTGATAAGTGGCTCATCGCGATGAATAAGTGGCAAGACATCACGGATATGGAAGTATGCCGGGGTGTGTCTGTTATTCTCTAGACTGGTCTTGGTAGTCCCTTGCTCATTTCTTCTGCAGAGACGCTTAATATGCTCTCCGAGTACTGCAGGTGAACTAGATGATTACATTTTCATGAGCATACATATTCACTGAGCCTTACATTATTCTCCTAGCGAGTTTCTCATTCATGCCGCAGACGTCGAGGGCCTGTGCAGGGGCATCGACGAGGAGCTCGTTACAAGTGTGTTGCCTCTTTCATAAAAAATGTTTCTTTTGCTTTTAATGAAATCTTCTTCCAGAGCTAGGCGAATGGGCACGGATACCTACGACGTATGCTGGTGGTGCAAAGGATTTATCTGACCTTGTACTCGTTGACCGACTGTCGTGCGGACGCGTTGACCTCACTTTCGGGAGGTAAACTTTTTTNGCTCCCCCTCCTTTTATTACTTTATCGACTCTTCAATCTCTAGTGCACTCGACATCTTTGGCGGGACTCTCGTAAAATTCAACGACCTCGTTGCAGCAAACAAAGCACTCATAGAATCGAACTACAATTTGTCATCACGACACTCCACCTCCAGTAAAAAAANGTACAGATTGACAAGAAAAAGCGAAGAGGGTGTTATATATACAACATAATGTACACTAAACTGTAGATCCCTCAACTCATCTAGACCTCACCCCACAGGACCTACAAAGATCACGATAGATCACACAGAATGCCCCAGCCCTTCCATAGCCTGCACAACGAGCACTGCACTCGCCTGCGCCCCACTACTCGAGGCAAGCAAGAACGCTGCCGCAGCATCTCCAGCCGTACGGCTAATCTCCTCGCCGCCCGCCGCAGACGCTAGTAATGTGCGCAGCTCCACCTGGTGTGCCTCCCGCGCATGCCGCCTGGCGCGTCCCGCGACTACAATGACGTTCTCGCCTCCTACCGCGGGTAGCCCTGCGAGCGCGGTGCGTAAAGGTCGTGCAGACGCAGTGGACGGCGCATCGCGGAATGTGATGCGTGCGATGGCATTGTGGACGTGTGCTGGGAGCGCGAGCGATGGAGATTGGGCATAGCGGCCCCAGAGGAGGCTGTCTGCTGTATCAGATGTGAGGCGCGCGTTTGTCGTGTTCGCACCGTGAACGGTATCGCTGTTGACCTGAGTCTGTTTGTGCATTTACATTTGAACATGGAATTAATTTTCCCACTTGGTGAAGTAAAGAAGGTAGGTAAGGCGGAATACATACGAAATTTGCAAGAGCACCAATCTTCTCTTGCTCGACCGTGTCTAGGCGTTCGAGCCCGGCGGGGACACCTGAGCCTGTCCCTGATTCCGTTGTACGTATACGCATGATTGTCGCGCTTACGGCCGGATTCGCACACAGCTGGACGACAAGTTCGAGCGCAAGACGGTCATCTGCACCACCGAAAAACGGAAGGAAGAGGTGGTATCCGTCGAAGCCACTGCTGATTACAACACCAGAGCCCTGGGCAGACGCATCAGGCGTGCGTTCAATGAAGAGTGCGACATCTACTGGTGACTCGGCGAAGACCTTTCGTACGAAGGAAGAATAACTGTCAGAGCCTGAGGCGTGCCCGAAGAACCCCTCGAAAGTGTTATGGATGCCCGTCAATCCCAAAGTCGTTGAGCTCGTGATACCATTTTCTTCCACATTGCCAGATACGCCTGTTCTAGTACCCGAACTCGCGAGCGCGAGCGTCCACGGCAGCACAACTATCTGTGCTCCGCGTTCGCGCACGAATCCTCCAACGCGCTGCGCGAACTCGTCAGCAGATACGACGGCTAGCTCACTTACGACAGGCAAGCGGTGTAAGCGGCCCGACGCGCGCACGACAGAGAGCAGCGCGTCACCAGATGTGAGTTCTGCAGCCTCATGCGAATGGAGTACGGTAGACGTGCGTTCGGTAAGCTCAACGAGACGCAACGCGGAGAGCTGGATCGAGTTTTGTACTACTGAATGTCTTCCTGTCTTTTCATCTTGTATGCTTGTACTACTTGCAGCTGTGGCAGGAGGTGCTGGATGCTGCAGGAGCTGGGTGAGTGTCATTACCGCCGGAAGGTGTTCTGCCCTATTAAGCACAACGGCAAAATTTGTCTTAGTCGTATCCTCAAACATCGCAAGTGAGGCTACATCTGCAGGGATATTCTCCGGCCCTCCCAATCTTTGATTAACGTGTGTACGGTGCTTCGCGGGGTACCATAAAAGCGTAAGAGGCGTAGTCATGAATGTGAGCACGAGTGCATGCAGCACAAACATCGAGAACGTGCGCGTGTCGAGAATGCCTGCCTGAAGACCGACATTGAGCACGATAAGCTCAACCAAACCCTTGCAACTCATAAGCGTGCCAACTGCGCCCGACTCGCGCCAATTGAACCCGGCGAACTTGGCAGCTGCAAAACATCCGAGGAACTTCCCGAAAAATGCGATAGTGCAGATGAGGACGACATAGCCCCACGTCTTACCCGTGTTAAGCAAACCGAGGTTAGTGTTCAACCCCGTTGAAGCAAAGTACTAAAAGTTGTATTAGCTATTGTTCCTGAATGTTTGAGAATGCATGGGATCACCAACCAGGGGTATGAAGACGAGCGTAATGATATCCTCAAGTTTTTCCACGATAGCAATAGCAAAACCGCCCTCATGCGGAATGATTAGACCCGCAACAAAGCTACCTGGGAATGATGATATTCAATTAGCAGTCGTGGTAGGGAAAATCTAAATTGAAACATCAAACGCACCAAACATAGCGTGGATTCCAATGATGTCCGTGAAGAACGCAGATACCAAGACAAGTAGTAAAGTAACAGCCATCATTAGTGTTGTCGGCTGGCGGCCATCTAGACCTCCGGTCTTGCGCGCTAACCAACGGAGCGCCCATCTTCCTGGAAATAGCAGGAGAAGAACATAGCCTGCTGCAGCCAACAGAACCCATAGGGCAGTGAGACCAGACGCAGAGTTGACTAAAGCGACGGCAAGAGCAAGGAGGATCCAGCCGACGACATCATTACCTACGCCAGCAGCAAGGGTAACAGTACCGACGGGTGTGTCGAGCAGGCGCAGCTCTGTGAGAATGCGACAAAGCACAGGGAACGCAGTTATGCCGATTGCGACGGCGACGAAGAGAATGAAATCGCCCATATTGACAGTCGAACTAACAAAAGCATGGTAGAGGGGGACAGCAAGGGCAGCTCCGAGACCGAGCGGGAGGATGAGACCTGCGACGCTGATGATCACGGCGGCACGGGCTCCCTTACGGACGGTACCTGTGTCAATCTCAAGCCCGACGAGGAAGAGGAAAAAGACGAGGCCGATGTTAGCGGTGAGACTGAGAAGCGGGATGGAGGCCGGGGGGAAGATGCGCTCTGTGAAGTGTGGGATGCGACCCATCACAGAGGGCCCGAGAAGGACACCGCCAATAACCTCTGCGATGACGCGCGGTTGGCGGATGCGGCCCAGGACGAGAGCGAGCAGCTGGGTGAAGATGATGATGATGGCGACCTGGATGACCCAGAGACGCAGTGGGTCTGCTGCATTATAATGGGTGGGGTTGTCGCCAGAGATAATGCCGCCCTGTAAGTGTTGAATGATGAACATGTTTCCAGCATAGACATAGACAGACGCACCTGTTCAGCGGCAGCTCTGCCAAAGAGTGTTATGACTTCTTCTGAAAATTGACCCATGTTGCCAGCCCTCGCGCTGAACTACGGGGGAGAGAGTTATAGCAATCTTGAGTAGCTATAAGAAAAAGAAACCGCACACAGTATAAATAATAAATAATAAGCCGGATTCAGATCTACCCGAACAGCTTCTTACATAATAAGATGTAAGATATTACTTAATATTCCGCTAATCATTTCATGCCCAGGCACACTAGGCACCTTGCTTCAGGATGCAGCGTTGTGCGCAGTCTTAAGAGGCTTCGATGAACGTTAAATCCCGACAGCTACTCGTCTACCACAATCAAATTTTTGCAAGCACATAAGCCTGTCTCAATTATGTATCTATATACGCAGAGATGGTCAGGGACGCCCCTCGGCATCGCCAAATAGAATACATGGACAGTTGCAGCGTGATTGTGACTGACTCTGATGGAGGTCTGATGGGATGTGTCACACAGGGTCTACCATAACAGGCCAAACTCTTATTAGCAAAAAGTCAAAAGGAATGGCAAAATTATCATTTTTAATACAAACTCAGACGAAACTTCAATTAATGTTAATGCCGGACCTTGCGAAGTGGCGTGATTTTACCTAAACAAACAGGCAGCAACATTGGTCAACATTTCTCTGAATTTTCTGCCGGTGTAGATACAAAGAATTGAGACGGATATATATAGGGTCGTTCAGAGTAGAACGCGTTTTCGTTTCTTGTCGGCTAACAAATGAAGAAGGGTTCTCACATAAGACATTAATATTGATGATAAGACGTTCTGGGCCGCTAAGTTTACACACCCCGATCGGACTTCGACTCCAACAAGTCAGTACTATTTCCGCTCTTCAAAATAAACTGCAACAGCTAGCCATACATTTTGCCCATGCAAAAGCAGAAGCTCCTTTCAAGACTTGCATAGCCAAATAGTTTCTCATGTAGTATTTTGAATAGCTTATAGAGGGTTCTAAATTGTGTGGTGATGGTACATAGTATTTGGATTATGTCAAATGAGATATTATCTCATTTGACATAATCTAAAAAACGATACGCGTTTCGCTTCTACTTGAAACGACCCTGTATATTAATATTACTTGGGTGACATCAACATTACTTATAAAAGCAGCCGTGGCTGTGCCCTATATTGGCCATTGTGTTTTAACTCTTGATTATTAGAATGGTAGACCCACGCCGTCGCCGCAATCGTCCTATACATACAATTAAGAGGGGCTTATATCACTCACAACAGCTATCAAATAATTAATTAAGCTAGTCACACAGCAGTCATACAACGAGAGAATGGGAAGAGAACACACAGAATGACGTGCAACGGGAAAGATGCGAGTACGCGCTACAACGATGTTGAGGCCAGAATGGTCATAAAAATATTATAATGGTCAGAGGAATCGGGAGGTCGGAAGAAACAAATCGCATGTAAGTAAGACTACGCGGAAAGCAGAAACCTACTCAAGGTCCGGAACAGAAAAGGCAGCGAGTAAAAGACATAAGTAGAGAAGTCGAGTACACTGTAGTACAAGTCCAAAGTTGGTGGTGTTGCACAGGCGAACTTGTCGCCATCCATTGGATCGTATATTCCCAGAGATGCACAACTGTAACGGCCATATCATTGTCTCTCGCGCGTAGATCGCCTCAATGGGAGTGCAGATGGCGAACCAAGTGCTATTGCCAACGCAGAGCTTTCGTCCTCCACATACGCCTTACCCTTTCCCTTCGCGTATCCAGTGCCTCCGCTGGCTGTCCTTGCATGTGCAGATGCGTGTGAAGTAACTGCTGGGGCTGTTGACGCCTTCCGCGGATTGCGTGCACGTAACTTCATGTTGTATACAGCTGATGCTGCCGCCACAGTTGCACTCTCTCTCGCACGGGATGACGAGGAGTGATAAACACCGTCATTGCGCAAGTTGTAACGGCCGGGCGAGCTGCGCAGTGGCTCATGTTCGAAGGACGGCCCATTCCGGCTCGGACTGCGGCCCAGACGTCCATGCGAACCAGTAGGTGTCGATAACAAGGAGACTAACGAGTGCTGTGAAGAAAGAGATGGACTTGCAGGATTTGCTGAAAAGTGCTTGACGCGTGATGGAGAAGACGAAACACCTACGCCTCGAGGAGAAGGCGTCTTGAAATATAGAGACCGCTTTCCGGTTGGAGTACAAAAGCGTCTGACTGACTGCTTTATCGGCACATCACCACCGCTCTGCTGCGACGGCGATGATGACTGAAATTCCTGCTGCCACGCAAACTGTGACTGCGACTGTGGCTCAGAAGATTCCATCTGAGAAGTAGATACGTCACTCCCACCGACTGCGTACTGTGATACCCCAAGCAGCGGCTCTACCTGTGATTCGGGGAGCTCGCTTGCATTAAGCACTGAATCGATAGATGCAGAATCATCGCCACGTTTGTTATCATCCATGTACACAAGCGAGCCATTTGGCGTGACAAGCGGGGTCTTGACGTATTCATCATCCATCTCTGAGTCCGTCTGTGAGGTGCAAAGAGGAGGCAATTGGCTGCTTCTAGCAGTTTGAGACTGCGACTGAGACTGCGACTGAGACTGCGAGTTAAATGTGAGCTGTCGCCAAGGTGTATGAGGTCTTGTGAAGAAAGCATTTGCATGCAGCGGCCCTGAAGGCTCGATAACAGGTTCCGTCTTTTGACGTTGTAGTTCTTGCAACGTGACTGCACTGGTAGTCGCCTTTGAGCTTGCATTACGTTTACTGTCGACATTGGCGTTGACGTTACCGTTAGCTTCGCTAACATTGCCAATTCCGCCATCATTGGTTTTGCGGGGCGTAGGCCTTATCCTTGCGGTGGTAAGCTCAATTCTCCGCGCCTCCATGCGCTGCCTCCACTCACGTTCTTCGCTTGTTTCGTCCCTTGCGCGCTTGAGTTCGCGGATGATTGGTCGACGCACAACAGGCACGGGCGGCAGTGGGCTCTTCTCATATGCAAAGTCGCGTACCTTGATACCGAGCTTCAAAAGCTCTTCCGGAGTCGGCTGAAGACATGGTGGACGAGCTATAACAGGTTCAGTTGGGACACGTTCGAGTGGTTGAGAGACAAAAGTATCCATCGGTGGCGGGCAGTTGAAGACAGGGGTTTGTGTGGCTTGCGAGTGGACGAACGAAGGCTACGAAAGGAAAGGCATGAGTCGGAGTATATATACAGATATAACATAATGAACCTGGCGTGGAGGACTAAACGTAGAAGACTTGCTACCAGCGGCCGCACAGAAACTTGGAGTGGGCTGAAGAGGGACGGATACGGGGCTGAGGATGGATATTTGACCGACGNCGCGCGAGGAGAATACACCCATAAGTCCCATAACTACACGGGAAAAAGGCAAAAGTATATTGCAGCAACGTCAACGTCAGGACGACGTGATTAGAAGTGGGTGAAAGAGACGAGGAGAAACTACGCTGGATTATATAGGAGCGAGCGAGGACAATGAAGGCGATGCGAGATGCGAGTCAGATGTGGAGGTGTGTCTGCGGTGTCTGCGGCTGTCGGCAGGACAAAAGAGGCGAGAGGAGCTGGCGTCCGTCTCTTCCGGCTCGTCCAGATTCGGGTCTGTGCTCCCACGCACATTGTCTGCGGCACCTTCCTCTTTCGGACACTGACCCTATGACTTGACTCGACCACCGTGGACCGGCCATGGACACCTCGGAGTCGAGTCCCCGGCTTCTCACGTGATGCCCCGACGCGCCTCCCGACCAACGACTCCGACGTCTTGTAGCGTTCACCTATGCTGCGTCGCCCCTGGCGCACGGTCGCCCTCCTATCGACCTTTACCGGCTCCTCAGCCTATCTCTACTACAGGTACACACGTCCAGCGCGTCCCGAGACGTTCGACCTGACCGTTCGCTCCAAGCCGGGCCCCGACGGGAGGCGCACCTCTACCATGAGGAAAGTGCCTCTGTTGTCCATGTCAGAAGTGAACATGCGCATCATGCGCCTCGCGACGCTTCAGTCTCACCCGCGCCCAGGAGGCATTGTTTGGAAGCACGCGACTGCACAGCTCGCGTCGAACGACCCCATCGAGGATGCTCACGCAGCCCTTGTCACCGAGCGCGACCCTGCGTCTGGTGCATACGCGTCAGATGGAGACTATTTGTTTTTCGCTGTAATGGATGGCCATAGCGGTGTACACACATCCCGGATCCTTTCCAAGACGCTTATCCCCGCAGTCGCGCTTCAACTCCATCAATTATCGACATCCCCGAATTCACTCTCTCAACAAGAAACAAATAAATCGTACTTGAGCTTTTTCAACAGTATCAAGTCTCTCATTGGTTTTACACCTCCTGAACATTCTGCTTCACTCGGCAAGCCCTCCGATGCCGATCCCGCGTACGTATCTCTTGCAATACAAAATGCATTCGCTATGGTCGACGCAGAAATTGTCGGCGCTCCGCTGCGGATCATCGCCGAGCACCTAGTGCAGTCCAAGTCCAAGATGACCGACACACCGCTTGACCTCAGCCAGCACCCAATGGCCCTCCCGTCCATGCTTCCTGCATTATCAGGTAATCATATTAATCACGAGCGAGATATTGACTGTAGCTCAATAACATGACAAGGCAGCTGTGCTCTCTTCGCCCTTCTAGATACCGCAAATCGTGACCTGTATATTGCCTGCACAGGCGACTGTCGAGCTGTAGCAGGCGTCTGGGAAGATGCGCCAGATGGGACCGGTACTTGGCGAGTTGAGGTTCTCAGCGAAGACCAGACCGGACGAAACCCGAACGAGCTCAAGCGGTGCGCAATATATTCTTTTGTTTACCATTCCTAGCCACACGGGCGTTTAATTGCATATCAGCCTGCAATCCGAACACCCAAAAGATGAAGCATCTACCGTAATCCAACGGGGGCGGATCCTTGGGGGTCTTGAACCCTCGCGCGCCTTCGGCGATGCACGATACAAGTGGCCCCTGCNAGGTCCAGCAGCTGTGCGTTATTCATTCTCATAATACAACTCTCTTTAATCACATCATTCCTACACTCCGCTCGTAATTTGACTCACCCTTTCTGCGGACGAACTAAACGAACAATGAAAAATTAACCCGCCACAGCTTAGCACGCGTCTTCCTCGATGGGAACCACCAAAAAATTCGCTACCCGGCCCCGGATTTCAAGACACCACCGTACGTCACGGCACAGCCAGTCATCACGCACCGCAAGCTCGACTTCCTACCCCTGTCACAATCCTCCGAACCTTCACCCCTTTCAAACGCATCCCCCCTCTCCTCATCCCCGTCACTTTCAGTCCTGCCAACTCCCCCAGAAGCCCAGTCTGCACCCCGCCCGACGCTGCGCTTCGTCATCCTCGCGACTGACGGCCTCTGGGACGAACTCTCCTCTCAAGATGCCGTCGCGCTCGTAGGCGCGCACCTCAGTGGCCTTCGTGCCCCCGTTATCTCCCGCGCCACGCTCGCTGCTCGCGCACCGACGCGCCTCGGCACAGCGGGCGTCGAAGGAAAGAACAAATCCTCCAAGAAAAATTCAGAGGACGGCCATCCATGGGCCTTCGTAGACGCGAACCCCTCGGCGCATCTTATTCGAAACGCGTTCGGTGGGGGTGATACGAGGCGTTTACGTCAGCTACTTAGCATCCCTGCTCCGCATTCGCGTCGGTATAGGGACGATGTGACGGTAACTGTTGTTTGGTGGGAAGATGGCCGTGCGGCGGAGTCGCGGCAGGAGACACTGAAGTTGGGTGTGGTTGATGTTACTGGAGGTGTGGTGAAGGCGAAGGCGAAACTGTAGCTTTTGCTTTGCGCATTCAAGAGCGGTATTGGGATTCGTACTCAGGTTTTGGTTCTGTCTAAATAGATAGCATCTCTACGAGTCGAATGGTCAAAATACAGTCATTTCATTTGGGGGTAGCAGATAATCATTGTAATTAAATTATCAAAGAAATAGAATGACTTGATTGATGACTACATGAACAGTACTAGTCTTTCGCAAAACTCTACACACCGAAATTGTTGGCATAGTCCAATTGCACGGTCAGTATCACTAACGTGAAACAAAGAGTAAAAGAAGTGATTGATATTTGATAGTCTCTAGGCCTGTCTAGAGCACAGTAGAAACAACAGGTATTTACGGTGTTACGACGCACATTCCAACATTTTATTTACATCATACAAGCAGAGTACACGGACGCTCAAATGGCACGGCACGAAGGAAAGACAAGAAGACAAGAAGATAAGACAACGGAATAAAAAAGAAGTAGTCAGCACTTAGTTAACATGAACTTCTAAACCTGCAAATACAATATACTCTGCCACGCAGTCGATATCTGCAGCTGCCTCTGTACATGTACAGATGACGCATCAAGCCCTACATCATGATCCGTCTACGTGCACTCGCATACGTCTTCGACGGTCGACCTCGCGCTGCCTGCAAATGTAAATAATCACGCTCTCTCTTGTCATCACGTACGCTATCGAGATTGTTTCCGAATCGTCCACGGTTGAACGGGCTCCCGGCGCCCAGTGACAACCGCCCCTTCACACCCGTGTTTTTATTCGTGTTGAAACCATTTAGACCTGGACCGGCGTACGAGTTGCGGCGGGGCATTGCCTCCATGTCAGGCTCGTCGTCACCACCGGCAGCCTTTCGTTTGCGCTTAGAATCAACGTCACTAGAAGACAATGTAGAGCCGTAGAAGTTTGAAGTTGGGATTGCTGTTGCTGGAGACGATATAGGCGTGTCCAGCAGTGGCGATGTCGGAGGCGGGCGGGCAGGTGACGAAACTCCTTCATCACCGACTTGATCATCCCCGATCAGATTTTTCTGTCCATTTGATAATGGTGCACGCGGCGATGGGGATGAGGACAACGCAGCTCCGCTGTCGTTCTTAGCCAAACTTAGATCATAACGCTCGACGCGCTCACCCTGCTCCTCTTCGCTGTCATCTGCATAGTCAACGAGAGGCTTCGCCTCTTGCCTCTTCTTCGCTTCTACGGCCTCAATCTTGCGCCTGAGTTTATCCGGTTGCAGGTCTGTTTTTAACATCACATGGCCCTTTTTAAGGACGGCGGGAGTCTGAAAGTGCGTTGGAACAACAGGACCTATGAATGACCGCGTAGTTTTCTTGCTCTCGTTTCCGCTGTCTTCTTCACCACTCGGCACATCTTTACGCTTCCGCATCATTCCCCTTGATACGGAAGTAGACTTCAACGCCGCTTCGAGCGCCTGGCCCTTCTCGCGGATGTAGAACAGCACATACGCATTTTTCATATTTGTCGCAGAGGCACGCCGCTCCACAGAGTCATCATTCATCTCATACCACGTGCCGTCCGCACCGCGCACATGAGCGAAGTAATGCCCCGAATTCGGCCCATTGCCTGCGTGCGAAATGACCCCATACAGCGTATATATCGGTCCATACTCGCCTTCGCTCATCGATGGCTGCAGGTTCAACCGGTCGTCGTAGCGAATCGGATGCTGGAGCTTGCGCCCTAGGGGTGTGAAGCGCTTCAAGTGCACGGTGAGTACCGTCGGCGCCTGGTCAATTGTGAATCGCTTCTCCGCGTTTACAGGGCGCTTGCATCTGGGAAATCATTAGACACCGAGTACGTCACTTAAACTATAATGTCCACTTACTTCTCACACTTGTACTTGTCTGCTCCTTTAAGTTGGTCAATCGCAGTGAATTTCTTGAGCGCGTCCTTGAGGTCGGTGATGTTATATATATCTATACTTAAGTCCAATATACTGTCATACGTGTCACTATTGTGTTCACACTGAGAACAAGTCACTCGTGATCTTAGCCGACCGCCGAATATCTTGTGCACCCAAGTTGTCTCGGCAACTTTATGATCAAGTTTACTAGCCAAGCTCATCAGTTCGTGAAAACATGGGAAGTCTACGAAATACTTACGGAGGATGGCCAGCAAGGCAAGACTTTTGTAGCGAGTCGATCGCATAGCGCAAGAATTCATGGGCATCCTCTTGTCTTCCTCTTCGCAAATGTTTCGCGATTACTAACAGGATGCTTAAGGTTCTATTAAAAAGTAATGATAGGAGAATGTGCACACCATTCAATTTTTTGGTTATAGGAGATGGACTGAAAGGGCGACCTTTTGAGTAGCTATCCATCATTACCTGCCGCGTCGCGCAAGTCATACAGAATGCATTTTTCACTCGACCTATCGCAATTAGTTAGATTTACGGATGTTTTCGAACTTAGTAAAAACGGACATTGATCATCCTTCGAATGCGAAGTCAACACTCTAAGAAGAGGCGGAGTATGCAGTAAGCATTGCATCGCACTGTTCAGAAAACAGGTGTTCCCAAGGTTTAAGAGACCTGAGCCATGGGAGAAACCAGAGGGCCATGTGAGGTCGACCGGGCGTGTATATAGAGATTTTTGTATATCTTGCTCGTCAAAAAGTTTCTTATTGGAAGAAGCTTGCGATCTAGAACGCGGCTACGTAAAGAAAGAGGTAAGAACACAGATGCAATTTGGTGATAGAAGCATAATCCCCAAAAAGAGGAATGCAGGACGAAGGAAAACCTAAGGGAAATGTAACACTGGTCTGAGCTCAGGAGATAGGATATATGAATTGAATTCCACACGCTTTCCATACGCTTAAACCCAAGCACCGACCTCATCAAATAAATCAAACCCACATAAGACTGAACGAACGAAGAGAATATGACTATTACAAAAANGAACAGCTCACCTCGCTCTCGCCGTTCCTACTTACGGATCCAATCCCATTTAGGTTTCCATTTGCAAGACTTTTCGCAGTAACGGCCTTCGGAGACGCGTTGATCGGCTCGTACTTGCCTTCTGCGACTGCAAATGCGCCTGATGACGAGCCCTCGACGAACTCTACGGCCTGTGGGAGAAGACTCATGAATGTTGCAAGATCCTTCGCAGGGCGCAGCGGTGTAGGTGCATCGTGTTGTATGAGAGATGGCATTGACGCCGCGGCGGGCACGAGCGCTTGCGCGGCTGCGGGAATGGACGCGAGGCTTGGCGTTAGAGTAGGCAGAGATACGGTAGTAGTATCAGTAGTGGTATCTTCAGTTAGCTTCGGTAGCGCGGGCAGCGGGGGAGAGTATGCGGAAGAGGAAGGCGCGTGTCCTTGAGCGAACATTGAACGACCCATGTCCATGTCCATGTGCATGCTTATGGGCGGAGGCGAAGTAGCAACGAGGGTAGCCATAACTGTGCTCTCAGTAACAGTTATAACTTTCACTTTGTCCAGTGCGCGTCGATGTCTGTCTAGGAGCTGGTGCTTGATGCTTCTTTGAGCAGAACACGAAAGCTGTCGAAAAGATGGGTACAAGCGGCGTAACGACGCGACAAACTCTGACGAGAAACACTGGAGAGGTGCACGACGTGCGAAGGAGACCAGAAATAACAGCGAAGGGAACAGAAAACACTTGGTGAGTGCAGTGAGGAATAGCAGGACAAGAGCAAAGGGACGCGCAGTGCGGTGCGCAGAAGCCGGTATTCGAAGAGGGTTCGTTTTTTCGACGCGCCTGCGAACAAATCCGGCATCTTCCGTAAATATTAGAATTAAAATATATGTTTTCTAAACAACTCCGTTCGATTAAAATGATATTGTACATGCCAACATGAAAGAAAAAAAACGAAATGCTAATACTGTCTACCTAGTGCTATTGCATTGTAGTGATGGAAAGAAAATGTTCGATGTGAGGGATAAATTACTACAAGAACGGAACGCTCTCCATTTCACCTGTCGCCAGCAGATCATCGTCAAAGCCCTCCTCAGCTGCTTCCTCGGGGTCTTCCGCCTCACCTTCGTATTCCTTACCGTACTGATCGTCCCCTCGCTCCTCATACCCCTCATACCCCAGCTCCTTGCCGTCTTCCTCTTCATTCTCTTCGTCTTCCAAGTCGGCCTGAGAGCCTGACAATGATCCCGGCATGCTATCAATGCTCATGCGTTTCCATGCACGGCGCTCCCGCTCTATATCTTCTTCACTTCGTACGTCCGTAGCACTATCACGGAGTGACTCCGTGCTGCGTACATGACGAGTGCCAAGTCGATCTGGCAAGCCACCGTTGCCCCAAGAATCACCCTGTGTAACCGGCAGAGGGAGCAACGGCCGCGAGCTCTGCCGCAGACTAAAGTTGCGTATGCGTGTAAGCGTGCTCTGACCTGAAGTATCCGACGTCGCGCTCAGTGTGGGCGACGGTGGCGACAAGTTCGGCAGCTCGAATTCTTGTAAGGGCGTTTTCCAAAAATTGAAGTCTGTGAACTCGGGCACGCGTTTCTGATGAATCGGTGGGAACATTTGGTCGACAAGGTCTGTCAAGTGAATATACCTGCAACACAACCATGAGTATGATCAGAGCATGGAATTATAATATACAAGACAAAAATAACTGACGAAGACTTGTAACCTGCTACCTCAAGCAGTTCCATCTTCACTTCGCCAGACGAGTCAATCGTAAATATGCGCTGCCTCAGGATGTTCACACTACGGTACGACAGCGCATCCGTTATGCGGTTTCCGAAGCCCGCGTAAAAAGGATTCCCTTGTTCGCCAAAAAGGCGCTGTATATCACGCAAGCATGCCATCTTAAAGACCTCTGGTTTGCGCATGATGACCTCTCTTTCAATTAAATTAATAAGTGAAAGCCTTTTTATCGAAATTCAGATTGCAACACACCGATGGAAGGACGCCATTAGCCGATCGGGGCTCATGATCACGGGTCCTTCAGGTAATTGATAATTATTCTGCTTGACGCCTTTAAGATAATATCGCGTCGAGTCCGCCTGTCCGATCGCACGGGAGGTCAAATACATGATTCTGTACCCATTTCTACAGATGTCGGTGTATAGCTTTGCAACACCAAGATGCGTCCAGTCGCGTCCGATCATAGTGAAGACATGACCTAAGGCATCGGACCTATTGAAACTTATAAGTGAATGATATGTTTCCCTCGTGTTAGGTGGACATACTTTGTGATGGTGCCGTCAATATCAGAGACGACGATAGAGTCTGTGGACTCCCATAAGAAAATACTGGCTGTACAAGCAGTCGCACCAGACGCAGAAAGCGAGAACGTGATCGAGTTTAGTCCCGCCTTCAGATTCAATTCTTTCTGAATCAAGAGTGAATTCAGTAAAGAAGAAAAAGCAATTGTGAAAAAGAAACACACGAGTTGTTCCGATGTCAGTCTCAATGTCTTCGCAAAACGCTTCTGGCTTTCCGAGCTAAACTCTGATCTGGCGTCAGCAGCAATAGCCTCGTCCTTCTGCGGGCTACCCATCGACGGGAACGGCACAGGCGTTGTGGCTCGCTCATTCGCATCAACCGGTGCCGAGATCGACGGGACGAGGCCTGGGCGATGAGAATTTACTTGTCCGTCCCTCTTCCTCCCCGGGGCAAGTAAAGGCGCACTTGGGCTCGTTTGTGGCTGCGGCTGCGGCTCTGGCTCTGGATCAGTTCGGCTTGATCGCCACCAACGCACCCACGATGACGTCTTCTTTGGCGCGGAACGTTCGTGCGTTGTGTCTGGCTCATACTCGTCTGATGATGAGAGAGGCTCCTCCTCCTCGAGTGCGCGAGCATTGGTCGGCTTCGCGAGCGCTGCCTCACGCCACTTTACGAGACTATCCATCAGATATGAACCGTCCTGGCGCGTGATGTATCTTTCCAAAAATAAGTATGATGAAGATCACAGCATTGAAAGCAAATATATTCACCTGTCGTTCCATTTGATCACTAGGTTCTTGTCATGCACGACTGCTGGGAACTTCATGAATCGGCGGAATGAAATTTGGCCTTCCTTGAATCGCCTCGCGTCAATGATCTCATCCGTAGCTCCGCTCAACACACATATACTCAGCGCAAACTCCTGTGTGCGTCCACTGAGTGTCAAGAGGAACCGGCGACCGTTATGCTCATCCGCAGTGAGCTCCGCGCCCTCATCCATCTCCGGCAAACCCGATTCTGAAATTGTAGGCGTAGACGGTGGCGACGGATAAGCACCATGCGTCTTTCCGCGGCTAGGAGATACCGGAAGCTGAGTATTTGCATCAAGTTCGCGCTCTGGCGGGACACTGACACTGCGCTGCATCTCAAGCGTCTCGCCGCGCGGAGGCGAGAAAGTCGCCTTCATGGGTGAGGGCGTAGGGAATGCACCCCATTCCCATGAGTAGGCAGGTAAGGAATCACCTGGATTATGGTCAATATCTGGCGGTTCAGAGGACGCGCGGAAGCCAGCAACAGTATGTGATCTGTGCATATATAAGTATAATTCTCTGGACAAGGAAGAAAATTATATACCTAGAGTGTTTTGCTGAAGTAGTGTCATAATGCCCGTCGGGGCTAGGAGATCCTAAAGATTTGACTATTAACAATAAATTCAATAATTAAATCATCGGAAGCTAACTTGACGTGTCGGGAGTTCTGGTAGGAGTATCCTGATTGGACGGATCATCCGATCTTGGTGTCGATGGCCCCTCATATGAGTCACTTTGAAATGGTGAACACCTGAGAAACTATCGTCGACTTTAACAAACTCACTAATCATCCGGCTCCTCGACGATAGTCTCTCTCGAGTTCCGCTTTTCTACCCTTCGCCTCGTCGATTTTTTTNACGCCCTCTAAAGGTTCTCCTTTTGAATGATAGCCCGCTGTATCGAGTACCATATCTACAGAGATAAATAAGATTGAATATCAACACCGTATTACACGGAGGAAAATCTCACCGTTTGAATACACAATCGCCGGTGGCTCACCCTCGCCTTCTGTTAGTTGCGGCAGCACCTCATCGCCCTTCCCATCCCTCGAGTTTCTTACACGTGCCAAGCCCTCGCCAGCGCTCTCATATGTATGTGCCGCTATGTTCCGTGCCGCATTGACTTCGTCGCGTACGCGTCGCTCGTGCTCTGACTCAACCACAGCACGCACCACAGCCTTCCCGGCATTAGCAGTATGTCCGAGTATGTTTGAGGGATTGAGCATGCCTGTAACTGTGCTAGGAGGCGAGGGCGAGGACGAGGACGCCTCAACGTGAGATGAGGATGGTCTAGACATAGTGAGTCCAGAACGCTGAGTCGTCCCGCTCATGTCTACAGAGGGGGAATCAAGATCAAGTGGTTCAGGCTCCTACGAAGAACCAAACGGAATGAGAAAAATATTTCAAAGTATATAAGAGAAGGGCATACGCCTAGGGGTTTCTCTGAAGGCATCGGAACATCACCGTGCTCGTCAACCGTTTCCCTTGCCCCGAACCTCCCCGACGATACCTCGATGTTACTCTGGCCTGGTTGTGTCGCTTCGAGGATCGGACTGGTGATGAGATCTTCTGGTACGTCATTGTCGGTCTCGAAGACAAAGAATGCCTCGCCAGCGTCTCCAATTTTCATCTTAAATGGGATCTCCTGTCCATTGACGAGAACTTTAACCTGGGTACTTGTCAGTTTGCATATACCGAGCCTATCTTCCAGTTTTACATACCTTCTTGTCAACTGGTCTGAGTACTTGCCATTTGCCGAAGCGCACGTGGAAGGGACTGCAGGCGAGGTCCTCTTCGCCATTATCGTTTGTCTTACGAATAACGATGACGTCGATGGCACCAGTGAGGGTGGAAGGATTTATATCGCGATAATACTGCGACGCTGCGCTGACGGCACTGAGCGCACCACGCAGGTAGTTCATCGTGCTTGGGTCGGGACGGAACCTGAATTGTACGTTTTAAGGCAGATTATTTGGGGATTGGGGATGCGTAAAAGTAATGTACAGGTACAAGCCGGCTGCGTCTTGAAGACACCTGCGACCGTAGTCGAGCAAGAGAAGGTGGCAATATTAATATGAGTGGAATGCAGAGCAAGCAGGAAGCGCAGCAAGGATAGCAACGGAGACTCAGGATGCTCGCTGCAAAAGGCGTGCACGTTTTTCGCGTCATAAATTAGGATTTCACGTGCGTGATCGTGATGATCAGATCAGCAATCCTAATCCTGTGAAAGTTAATCCGCCTTTTATTTTTATTTTACTTCTCGTACAATAAAGTAGAGAATACAAGAAATACTGCCATAACAAAGAGTACAACAAACCGTGACATACTTACGCCTCCTAGCCAAAGCGAAGGAGAGATTAAGCAGAACAAGGCTTCCAAACCCTTATTCGAACCCTTTGGCTAAATAGTAAACGCCCGATCCGGTGGGGTTCGTTGGCGCAGGTATACGGAAAGCGAGTGCGCGATCTCCGAAGCCAGCGTGCCCGAGCAGACAAGCCCTTTAGAAGTTCAAATGCCCAGGCCCTGTCCGTCGATCCTCTTCACAATCCGCTCCCTCATCCACGGCGCAATCGCGTCCAAATCCGCCCACGTGAACGACATATAATGACTCCGTCCAGGCCCAAGAACGAGGTCCAGGTCCTGCAACACAGGCAACTCCCCCGAATGTGTCCGTGTCTGCGGTGTAACAAGCTGCGCAGTCAGCAGTTGCACTCCGACCCAAAAATTGCCTTGCTCTTCCAATAGTCCCGCTCCTGTCCATCGCACATCCTCACCCCCTGGCGTGTACAATGGATAGTTAATGTGCCGCGGGCTCGGCTGAGGGTGGGTCATCAAGGTGTATTCAGCTGCACAAAATATTAAGTTGTATGAAATACAGTCGCAAAGACACCCACAGTTAATCAGAGGCGAGTTAAAATGATTCGAGTCGCGACTGAGCACGCCCATTTTTTCATCAACTGAAACTCGAGATGTGAGGCTCGCTGACACTTCGTCATCCCTTTGAATTCCTGGTGGGTGTAACAAAACACGCGCGTTTTCATTGATGGAGAACGTGCTTCTAGGTTTGCATAGCACTCCAAGTGCCAATATACGCACATCAGCTAACTCCACAACGAGCTGAAGGATAATAGTTAACAAGATCACAAAGGTTAAGACAAGAGTAGTTAGTCCCACCCGTATGTGTGTTTCCAGGTGTGCAAGGTTGTTCTGAATTCTGAAAGGAGGTTTAAGCAGAAAAGAACAATAAAGCTAAGCGATAAAAAGCTTACTTCATCTCATTGAAGAGATGTAGCGGATTGAAGGTTCGTGACGTGGCTTCGAGAAGGTTTGCCGATCCATTACGGTTCAGAACGATATACCTGGGCAACATCAGAAAGGCCAAGCTCCAGATCAATCATAGACAGACGAACTTCGTCCAAGCTTCATCAGCTGTACACGAGGTTACCGAACGATGCCAAACCCTATACAAAACTCTTCACAATAGCATTAGTTATTTAGCTGACAATTGCGCGTGCTTCTACATTTTTAAACGCTCACTTTAAAAATGCCTCCTTCCAACGGCCATCCTTCTTCCATTTAGTCCAGCTGGGCAGGAAGCGGCGCCGGAAACACTCGTCATAATCGCTATCGGGTAAACTTGGAATAGACGCGCTAAATAATATAAATTCCGCACGTGCAGCGCTGAGGATGTCGACCCAGTTCGCGCGTGGAGTCCGCGCTGTGAGGTGGGCGAGACAACTCTCATATTCACCGTCCTTGTTCCTCAGATTGTGCGCAATAGGACCTTTCCAGGGATTTAATGCTGTATCCGAAGAGATTTCGCGCAGACGTCGGGAAAGACAGGATACAGTTATGAGGGTCGCAAGGTCGAGAGCACTAAGAATCTCCGCTATGAGTTCGACAGGCAGGGCCTCAAAGAGAGCATAATTATTCCGAGAAGGAGGCATCATGCCGGAGTTACAGACTTCGTCCGATAAACAAGAATGATGATTATTGTCTGAGTAAATTTTAGCTGCTTAGCACTTCAAGAGTAGGGTTGGCTAGCAACAGATGGCGATTAGAACTTTAGAGAAGAAGGAGAGACAACAGGAGAGAGAGAAACACACGTCCCGACGCAGCTGACAAATATGACAAAGCCGAAAGCTTAAATGTAAATGGTCCATATATGTAAATATGTGGCAGTGCAGTCGCGTTCACAAGAGATCTGTCTTCTCCGTAGCAACCGACGCGTACCCCGAAGGCTTGTTGTTCTCCTCCAACTCGTCGAATACAAAAAACGCGTAGAGCAGTCTACAAGAGCATTCTTGTTTTTTGTCTCTTACTTCGCGATCATGCCCTACATATTTTCGTATATGAAGGCCCATAGCAGGCCTCGAGAAGGGTGTTCTACACGAGCCACGTTTCACGACTCCGTCTGCTCCTAGACTCGCCTCTTTAGACTTCTCAGCTTCAGACACGCCGGGCGCGTTCATTAATACTCAACTAATCTATTCATAAGCTATCGACGCCTGCATACTCATCTGATTTACACGCTCACTCAATTTTTATCGACCTCGCGTCTACCCACTCTCGCTCATCTACAGATCCTGCTCTGGAAGCACCACATCTCGCATATACTTATTCTTTTTTTTNAATATTCACTAAATTTTACGACATCGAAAGAAAATTTCTGTCATGTTCAATTCTGCATTCGTACGTCGTGTCCTTGATTCACTGAATTTTTTTNAAACTTGTTTTGGAACTGATGTGCAGCAATTAACTGGAAAGGTCAAGACTCGCGCTATGATTTCTTGTGAGGAGTGTGGGAGGGAGTTTCAGAGAAATCGCAAGGCGGATCTACAGCGTCACATGCGCATCCACACGAACGAAAAGTGTGTAAATTTCTCAATGTTATTTTACAGCACCTTCTTGACGATCGATACTCTTTGCAGGCCATTCATATGCCCGTACCCAAATTGCGCCAAGGCATTCAGACAATCATCTGCACTCAAAAACCACTCGAACTTCCAGTAAGTCTGAGTTGCAATCTTGTTTCATATGAGCTCATGTCTTACTGACGTTATCTTCACTAGCCAGCGTGACAGCTCCTTCACCTGCAAACAGTGCAACATGAACTTCTTCGACAAGCCGACGTTTAATCGGCACGTGAGGGAGAAACACGACCTTGAGTATGTTTACGCATGTTCGATATCTGGTTGTGGCAAGCAGTATGTTTCATCTCTTTTTTTCGGCTAGAATCCTTTTCTGATTTCATTATATCTCAACAGCTTCAAGCGAAAGCCTGTCTTCAAAACACACATGCAAGACAAGCACGAAATTATGTACAATGACTATGAACTTTCCAGCCACCGCGTCCCTGCCGCCCCGTATGTCAAAGCTGCTAATGGTTCCCGAGCTATCTACCACACAAACTCGTCCACACCTTCGAAGCTTTCTGATGCCTTGCAGAACATTAGTCTTCTGCAGACGAATAGTGCATCATATGGTCAAGGTGTCTATCACTCCTCATCGCCCTCGTCATACAACGCCAATGCCGTTCTCCTCCGTGACCCATATTCCAAGTCCTCTGCCGCAGCAACATATTCCCCTGCACCGTTTAATACAAACAACTCCAGCGACTACGTACGATACAGCCACATGTCAGCCGCACCGGAGCTTTGGCTCCCGTCAGGTGGTATCTCCCTCATCCCACCGACAGACACGACGTACTACAATGGCCAGATCGTTGCCAGCGAACTGGGCGCGGACTGCATGAACCTCGGCATCGCCTTCTCGCCCATGGCACCTCCACAACGCACCCCGCCGAACCCGTCGTATATTTATACTTCTGGAACGTCCTCTGGGAGCCCGAGTGGTGTTGGTAGGGCTGGATCTTATAGCCCGCACTCATCCTTCAGCCGTGCATCGTCCTCTTCGCCGGGCAGTACAGGGGGGAATATGTATTCATTTAAGCCCAACTACAACGGCTACGTCTCTCCTACATCCTGCTATTAATGGAAAGCTCATTGTAGGATATCACTTTGACTTTCTTTCATTTTCTGCATCAATCGGACACATATCCCGGGTATTGCCATCAATATTTTGCATCATGGATTGTAACAACATATCATTCATCTCAATCATAGCCAACATGTTTTGCGATATACAATGTATTATACTTTAATGTCTTATAGGTACTTATAGCTTTATATATCCCTATGCCCTACTATGCCCAATTCACATTCAAGCCTTTTTCCTTGCTTTTTTCCTCGACTCCAGAGTGAACGCCGATCATTTTTTTGTATCCATAAAAGGTAGTAAGTAAACAACCAAAAAAAAATAGCAGCAGCAAACTTCTGTCTGGAGCTCTGTTGCGCGTTCCTCTATTTCTGAAGAAGCGGTAGCCATGCCTGACGGCTCTTACAGTGGCTTTGATACGCTCAAGCGTGAACAGAGCTTCCGCAATCCGTCGACGAGTGGGCATACTGTGCCAATACTCACTGAATTCGTCGCGCCGCATATTGAATCCTTTAACGCGCTCTTCGATGACTCTGGGCTACCAACAGGTGATGGCGACGGCAAAGGCCTACTCTCTCTAGCACTGCAGGATATCGGTAAGCGTGTCGTCTTTGACTACACGGGCAGGTCGGACGAGAATGGGAATCCTGGCCTGGGGAACCGATTGAGCTGTGAGTACTAGCCCATTATTTCTCAGTATATATACGTTTGCTGAGATATGTGTAGTCTGGATCGAACAGGTGTCAATTGGACGACCGATGGTACCAGACAGGGACAAAACAGCCATCGAACGAAGGGTCTTTCCTGCAGAGGTACGAAACTATCACATTTGTCCTGCGTACCGCTCACATATATTATTCAAAGGCTCGTGAACGACTTACTTCGTATCGTGGAAAGATGACCGTGAAACTGTGCTGGAAGGTAGAAGGTGGAGAAGAAAAGTCCATGATGAAGGACTGCGGTCTCGTACCGATTATGGTTAGAGTGTGTCCTCCTTTCCTTTATAATCTCTACTTTCTCTAATTCTCAAAGCAGTCTGTGCGGTGCAACATTCGTAGCATGTCTTCAGCTGAGCTCGTTGCTCGACATGAGGAACCAGAGGAATTTGGCGGGTATTTCATCGTCAACGGCAACGAACGCCTCATCCGCTACCTTATTCTTCCACGTCGGCACCATGTTATTTCGCTCACACGCCCTTCATTTACCAACCGGGGACCTTCGTACACGCCCTACGCCGTGCAGATTCGCTGTGTGCGTCCCGACCAGACCGCTGTGACAAATACGCTGCACTATCTCTCGAACGGTAACGCTATGTTTCGCTTCAGCTGGCGGAAGCAGGAGTATGTGATTCCCATCATGCTTGTTTTGAAAGCTCTCGTTAGTGCATCAGATAAAGAGATCTTTGAGGGAGTCGTTATGCAGGAATATGAGAACACGTTCATGACAGATCGTGTCGAGCTGCTCCTGCGAAGTTTCAAGAGTTACAAACTTTATACTGGTGACCAATGTCTAGAGTTTCTCGGCGATAAATTCCGCGTCGTTCTTGGACTGCCTGAAGACTGGAATAATACGGCACTTGGTGTCTGGCTCATTCGTAAGGTCATCTTAGTTCACCTGAGCGAACTCAGAGACAAATTTAGGATGCTTCTGTATGAACATTTCCTGACTCTTTTCTTCTGTTCACTGAACGTTGAGCAGATTTATGTTGCGGAAACTATATTCATCCGTGAACTCTTTGAGTTGTCAAGATAACCCTGACTCCCCACAACATCAGGAAGTTCTCCTTCCTGGCTCGCTTTATGGTATGATTATCAAAGAGCGGATGGAAGAATGCTTAAACAGCATCCATGCCCAGATTGCTCAGGACGTGCGACGAGGCGACCCTTCTGTAGACTTCTTCGACGACAGATACTTTAATAAAGCTCTTTCGCGCGGCAGCTTTGACATCGGGGCAAGATTGGCAAATTTTCTTGCTACAGGTAACCTCATCTCTCCGACTGGTCTCGATTTACAGCAGGCGTCTGGCTTTACTATAGTCGCGGAAAAACTTAACTGGTACCGTTACATCAGCCATTTCCGGTGTATACACCGTGGTGCATTCTTTGCCGAACTTAAGACCACGACAGTGCGTAAGCTGCTACCTGAAGCTTGGGGATTCCTTTGCCCTGTCCACACCCCTGATGGTACGCCCTGTGGTCTACTCAATCACCTCTCTCGTTCTTGTCGCATCATCACAACCCCTCTCGCTGTTGCACATATACCATCGCTTCTTCTCTCCAATGGCATGACCTCCGTGCATACTCCGTCCGTCAACGGCAAACATCACCGGAATATCGTCGTTCAACTGGATGGGCGCTTAATCGGATGGGCAAGCCCGGCCCTCGCTAAGCAGCTTTCGATCAGTCTGCGTATCTGGAAGACGGAAGGAAAATACAACGTACCACTTGATCTTGAGATTGGTTATGTCCCGCTGGCTGAGGGTGGACAGTATCCTGGTTTGTACTTATTTGCATCAAGATCACGCATGATGCGCCCTGTAAAATATGTCCTCAATGGCAGAGATGACCAAGTCGGGTCTTTTGAGCAGGTGTATATGGATATTGCAATCAAGCAGGAAGAAATAGAACCAGGGGTTTCGACGCATGTCGAGCACTCTCCGACAAATTTCCTTTCTATATTAGCTAACCTTACACCATTCTCTGATTTTAACCAGAGTCCTCGTAATATTTATCAGTGCCAGGTGAGAGAAACATCTCGACGTACTTAATGCCTTACTCATAGGATTCTGTATAGATGGCTAAGCAAACAATGGGAACACCCTCAACCGCGATCAAGCATCGGACAGACAACAAACTTTATCAACTACAGACTGGTCAGACACCAATCGTTCGTCCCGCTCTTCACAATGTTTATGGGATGGACTCCTTCCCTAATGGAACCAATGCGGTAGTCGCTGTAATATCATACACCGGATACGATATGGAGGACGCTATGATCTTGAATAAGTCTGCGCATGAACGTGGCTTCGGATACGGCACGGTATATAAGTCACAGGCCGTCGACTTAAAGGACATGCATGGTGCCTCGAAGAGCACAACCGCGCCGACTTTACATTTTGGGCTTGGAAATGACATCAAGATGACTGTATCGAATGCCCATGCCTGTCTCGATTTTTTGGACTTGGATGGGCTTCCGTTCATAGGTACAAAGCTGAAGTCTGGAAACCCTATAGCTGCATATGTTGATGATACGACGGGGCGAACACGTTTTGTCAAATACAAAGGTGATGAAACGGCTTACGTCGACGAGGTTCGGTTATTAGGTGACTAGATTCTAATGCGTTCGATAGTAGCGATGAACTCATTGATATTTCCAGGGACCGATGCAGGAGATTCTGAGCTACAGAAAATACATATCACATTTCGAATAACACGATCACCTGTTATCGGCGATAAGTTTTCCTCTCGACATGGCCAAAAAGGCGTGTGCTCGCAAAAATGGCCTACGATAGACATGCCCTTCAGCGAGAGTGGAATGCAGCCAGACGTGATCATCAATCCACACGCCTTCCCGTCACGAATGACGATTGGAATGCTTGTCGAGAGCATGGCTGGTAAAGCTGGAGCCATGCATGGTCTCGCACAGGATGCGACGCCATTCAAGTAAGTGCCACGATTTGTTTCTTTCAGGATTGTCCTTCGATAACATTTCCGCAGATTCTCAGAAGAGGACACTGCAGTTGACTATTTCGGCGAACAGCTTCTTGCAGCGGGTTACAACTATTACGGTAATGAGCCGATGTATTCTGGTATCACTGGCGAGGAGTTTGCGGCGGATATCTACATCGGAATTGTCTTTTATCAACGACTCCGTCACATGGTATTAGACAAGTTCCAAGTGCGAACTACAGGACCCGTCGACCCAGTCACTCAGCAACCTGTCAAAGTAAAGCATCCGCCCTTATTGTTTGAATTCGTCGTTCTCTGCTAACCTTTCTATGACTTTGAACTTCAGGGCCGCAAACGCGCCGGTGGAATTCGTTTTGGTGAAATGGAGCGCGATGCGCTCATCGCCCACGGCACGTCCTTCCTGCTGCAGGACCGACTGATGAACTGTTCAGATTATTCGACTGCATGGGTGTGTCGCACCTGCGGTAGCCTTATCTCGCTGGGATTCGACGACGTTTCGCTTGGTGAAAATGTAGCGCAAGCAGCGAGCTCTCATGGGCCTGGCGGCGAATATTGCCGTGTGTGCCGCTTAAGTCCAGAAGAGAAGGATACCCGTGAGCGTGCAGCGTATGGACAAAATGGAGCTGCTGTGGACGCAATTCAGCCAGGTATCCGTGTCGCACTACCACGAGCTAATGTACTTGGTAGTGTGAAAGGAGGTGACCTCGATGTAGTCGCCGTACCATTCGTTTTCCGGTATCTCTGTGCCGAACTTGCTGTCATGGGGATTGCTGTATCTTTAGAGGTTCGGTAGCTCCTAGAGGAAATGTACATTTGTCTGTACTTACGCTCGCTTTACCTTTCCACATCGTTTCGTTTTTGTTTCGGTGCTCACATGACGCATATATATAACCGTAAAAGTAATCTAATGTAATACATAACCAATGGTCCGGCTGCTCGTAGAGCAAGAGTAAGAAAACCCCGTGAATAAACTTAGAAAAAGGAATGGATGATCGGTATGAAATAACGAATAGCAAAACAAATCCGGGGGTATGTATACTTACCTTATAAAGACAAAAATCAATTGCAAAGAAATATATAGATTTAGGCTTCTGCGAACACCGTCGCTTGGGCCCTTGTCATCGGAGAACTGTGAACTCCAGAAATCGCCTTCCTGTAGACGGTTGTCACGGGATAGTGATCATCGGAAAGAGGAGTAGGAGGATCACCCGACTCCTGACCGACGCCAGCACCAACGCCGTTTGTCGACGTTTTCTCATCTATATTCTTCTCACTTCGGACATCACCATTACTCAGCAACGTTTCTACGATTGCCGATTCGTGCTGGACGCTGGGAGCAAGCGTTGCGTCGGACGGAAAATCTGACGACTTCATCGAGAAGCCCGACTGTGCGAGGAACATATCAACAAGTAAACGACACTCGTCCGCGGTCGTCGCATTCGACATGAGCCGCCGTAAGTCCTTTGCCTGCGCCGCAAATGCTGATGGAGTCGCGGGGGGTGTAAATGCATGCCTCTGAGATTGTTTCGAAGAAGGGCGAAGAACATGAATGGGAGACGGTGATTGGGCACTAATGGATGATTTACGGACTGGTGGAACAACTGCAGCCTTCGATGACAATACAGTTGTGTCATCTGTAGATGGTTTAGCCTGTGACTGAGGCTTATTGGCATCGCTCTCCATCTTGGACGGCGTGGGTGGAGCAACTTCCTCGGTTTTAGGTGTGTTGAGTAATACAGTATTTGTATCTACACGGTTCGTCTCGAGATCTGTGAACGTTGGAACAGCCTTTCGTAAACTTATTGGAGATAATTTGGACCGCGCCGGAGACATAGCAGAATCTCCAAGATTTTGACTCGGCGATGGCGACACGGGAGGAGATAGAGGAATAGACACAGTCGGAACGGGAGGAGGAGGCGGCTTAGGCATCAATGTCTGGTTCTGAGCATAAGAAGAGATGCTGTGAAGAGACCTCTTCGCAGACAGAAGAGGTGGGACGAAGGACGGTGGAGGATGATTAAGAGATCTCTTGCCAGGCATCGTCAGATCTTCAGAGGACATAGATGATAATTTCTCTATTGACGATCCTCCCTTCAGACGCGAAACGATGCTACGGAGTCGTCCACGCTTCAGCTTATTATCCACAGGCGATATGCTAACCGTCGGCGACATCATCTTCGGTAGATCTGGCGGCCCACTGTTCAGGAAGTCGATGAGATCGGCCGTCTGTGTACTAAGACCAGTTGCTGCCTTACGTCTCCCCGTGGTCTTCTTCACCGGCGCATCTTCATCCGAAGAACCATTAAAGATGTCGTCTATAGAATCGCGGCTCACCGGCGGATGCGTTCTACGCCCAGAAGATAATGCATTGGACGTTGATTCAGACATCTTCGGAGCGTGACTGGGAGGGTTGATGCCCCGCAACGATTGTGAGTGAGGTGACTCAACTGCGAATGCACTCAAAGATCCCTTCCGGCCAACAGCGTGACGGCTCCCAAGTGATGATATGGAAGACTGCGAGACAGATGCAGATCGCGGACGTGTTAGCGCTGGGACTTCGTAGGACACCGGCGGTACTGCTTTCGACTGTGTTCGTGTTCGCGTACCACTGAAATCTTCGCCGTTTCCCATCTCTCCAACATCTTCATCCTCTTCAATCGCGCTCACTTGCCTCTGCTGCTGAAGCTGACCTTTCATTGTATATCCTTCAGGTGCCTCTCCAACTGAGTTGATAACATGACTATCTTGGAGAGGTGCCTTGTTTGCCAACCGTGGTGGCGTCGTCGATACGGGAATTACTATCTTGTTGATTCCTCCGCGGCCTTTGTCTTTGTTATAGACCTGATAGATAATGAGCAAATTTAATGCAGTAAAGAAAAAAANTGGTCCATACGTCAAAAGTCCTTAAGCGATCGGGTGTGAGGGATACCTTCATGGTGGTACCAGAACGCATCAACTCATCGAACTCCACCTGCTTATATATCAGATTATTTTAGGCATCACTTCTAATAGAAGGATCACAAACCTCGCTTGGACTAGTTCCAGGACCATCATCTATTACCGTAACCGAACGCTTGCTGTTGCTAATAAGGGAAGCAGAACGCTTGTGGCCGAATTCGATGGAGTTGTGACCATTCTGAGTGCCTCCTTCCTTGTCTATACTCATCCGCCCGAATAATTTTTTTGCTTTGGATTTCTCCGTAGAACTACGCGAGCCAGTGGACGGAACAGTAGCAGTCGCGGTACCTGAGCTAACACTTTCAGACGAAACACGCGGCTTCACGGCCATTTGTGCAGCATCAATATTGACGTTCGAAGTTGAATCAAAGGGAGAGCTGGATGCTTGAGATGGACCTCTTCCATGATCACTTACACTGCGTTGAAACGACTTGCTTCGGCGAGGTCGGTTAATTATAGCTTTGCTTTGTATTTCAATCTGGTTATGAACTTTCAGTGCATAAGCACGTGCACAAATGTATCGAAGAGAATATTGAAACAGCACGTTAAATTTTTTCGTAACCTTGACGATGAGAAGGAATTGAAAACTGACCCTTCATATTCTTGAATAATACATATATGGCATCATCTTCACACAGCGCAATAAACAAATCTTGTAAAGTGGCGGTTGACCGACTGCTATCCCGAGACGCGACACGTCCTGTGTTTGACAAGATATGCCTGAAGATATGGGCAATGAGTATGGTGAAGGAATGATGGCACGCTGTACTCACTCGCATACGTGTCTTGACGTCTCGCATCAGTCTCACGCATATAACCGCAGGGAAAGAAAACACGCACTCGATTATGGCAGTCAAATACAGCGCGGCAGGAGCTATAAACTGCACATTGTGAGAACAGATTCCATTAGATCCCGCGACCTTTGTTTGCCACCGCCTTTCTGCTTCAGTATCCTCATCGATATCATTGAACGTAGAATATGCTTCACATTTGAGCCGCAACAACTGGAGAGCAATGAGGCGGCAACATAACACCCGTCTATCAACGGCCGTGTGAAAAAATAAAGACAAATAACAGACTGACCTCAAATGCGGGCTGGACGGGAAAGTCCTGGGCATTCTCCGTATACGGTCGCGAAAGAGTGTTAGTAGTACGATCCCAATACGCTTTCAGTTCCACCTCGGCTTCCAGCAAAGCCTCCTTTCCTAGTGAAGTAGGAAGAAGCCTGCTCATACCTACCTTAAGCTGACCGGTCGAAAACGAGCGTGCAGTACTGAGTATCATCCATAGTAGTTCATCGAGCAGAACATTGACCGAGCGAAGAGCCTCTGGAGCCAGCTTTGTAGGACGAATCTCAGAGAGCACAACATCGGCTGATCTCGGAGAAAGGTAGGTCGGGGCTGCGAGAATCCAAGAAAGCTGAATGCATGGAAAAAAAGCGGAATGAAGTGAGGAACTCACTATGATCAGAGAGAGCCGCCATGTCCGGAATCGAGTTGGGCGTGTCTTGCTGAATTAGGTACGCCAGATAGGACCCCCNGTACTCAAGAAAAGCAGCGAGGGATCCGGGTGCGTCGCCTGGCTGTCGAGGATAGACAGCGAGCGACTGGTGATGGTCTTAAGAAAGACGGGGGTGTAAAACCGACGTGACACTTACGCGGGTTTAATTTTAATTGGGATGTGATTTCCTTTTTAGACTGCCGCCGGTCGATCTGCTCTGCGCGTACTAACACCACGTAAGTCGTGGTCGGTATCCGGTGTGCAGCGGCCAGCCAGCCTCGATGGGAGACGCTCGTGTCGTAAAAAGTCGTCGTGTCAAGGCTGTGTCTTGGGACGACCATCACAACTGAGATCTATTTATCCCTTTAGCCGTGTCCATCATTCGCTACGTTCTCCATCTATCAAGGCTGGAGCTCTGTTTCAAATTCCTATCTCGTCGGTTTCACGCTTTGAAAATCGCGTCCTTGCTATGCACATCCATACTTATGAAGATACTACCCCGGAGAGCGTTCAAACAGTATTTACTCTAGCCTTTATCTCATTAATTCCTTCTTTTGGCTTATCCCTTGCAATACTGGCGGTTAAATCTCCGGACACGCGCTTTCATATTTTACATCAATCTTTGAAGTTCAGATTATTCAACGCGTATGATAAGAAGGGAGAGAAACTATCTAAGTACTATACAATTCAGTTTCAATGCCTTCAGAAAATTTTCACGAAGATTGTTTTATGCGAGATTTCGCAGCAAGCGCTATTCGTGGCACCGACTCCCAATAATAAATTGCACCCTAAACTTTCAGTACGTTTTTTTAACAAGATGTATGAATTTCGTGCAAAGATCTCAGATAACAAAACAGAACCACAGCAGAAGATTGTGAGAATACAACAGTTTCGCCAAAGCGCGATATTTAAGGTAAGATTAAAAAGAGAATGTGATGCGGAAACGGATGTAAAGAAATGCATGCCAAAGATAAGATAGCAAGCAGATGATTATACTTTCGACTTCTTACATATCCACAGCCAGGTATGCAGCTTTGAGGAACTTCGGACGGTCGAGAATAATCGCCTTTGCGCTCAACCACACTTTCTTGCTCTTGTCACTGCTGATAATAGGCGTGAGGAGCAGTTTAAAGGGGAGTCCACGTACGTCTAGGCACGGCATCTAGCAAGATCCTTGACCATTTCTCCCTGTACGACAGCTCTTTTTTNCTGGTGATCGCGCAATTCCAAGCAGTGAAGGGAGAAAGGACGGCTGAGATTAGCGTTGATAGGACTTGCAGCTTAGACCTACAGGTCAGGATCTACTACGAGTGGCGTAGGAAGATCGGACTTCACTTGCTGGCGGTATCATTTCCTGGCCTGCTCCATCATTTACATTATCTGTCGCATCTACAGAGTGGTTTTCAGAAATATGTGTCGCTTTGGTCGATTCCATGTCTTTTCCCGTGTCGAGATCACTAATATCATGCTCACCAGCATGGGTCACCAATGATCCAGGCTTTTTACCATACGGCAGTTTTCCAGAGTCTTCTATAGAGCTAATCTCTGGTTCAGAATCGACTTCTTCGGTTAGACACCTGTGCGATCGCTTCTTTGCCTTTGGCGCGTCCTCCAGATCTAAACAATTCTCTGCAGACGAAGTTGGCGGTGACGTGGCCTTTCTTTTTATTAATGGCATATGCAAGGCCTCGGGTGATATTGTGCTCATGGTGGCAGCTGCAAGCTCTGGCTGAGGCGAAAATTCAGATTGGACAGATTCTGACCTCCGTTGCCTGAATTCACCCGCCGCAAGTCCTCTGGTCGATGTCTGGCTAGCATGTCTTATCATGGGCGAGCTAATGCTTGCATGCATTGCACGAGCATCTTGACGATAATGGTGAGATTCGGAGAGTGATTCAGGCTGGTAAACAACTCCTGACATATCTCTATTTCTTTTCTCCTTCATACTGATAGCAATGGGTACCTTTCTAGGCAAGCGCGCTTGTCCAGGATAATGTGAGGTTGATGGTGTGAGAAAGCCTAAATTCGAATACTGATATGCAGAATCCAGTAGATGATGTTGAGATGTCGATCGATTAGAAGGATATTGACCATTGTCAGCATATGGGGAATGAGGTGAAATCCGGCTGAAGGGCGCGAGCTGAGAAAGGCGTGCTTCATTGTCTGATATCTCACTGCGCAGTTGCGGTGTTTCTTCCCGATTACTCGTGTTTAGGACGAATGCTAGGCTTCCCTTCTCCGGGTGGGACATTGGTGCCGACCTCGGAACGTTCTCTCTATGAGAAACACCCGCACGTGGCTGCAGAGGAGAAGCAAGCATAGGATTTCGGGATCGAGCATTGGCAGGTCGAACATTATATTCAGCTCTCCTCCGCTGACTGTCCTGTGATCCCTCCGAGTAGTTGGGATATAATGACGCGCAGTTTGCTTCTCCGGAAGTGTACATATCCTTCTTAATATGTGGCCTCTGGACCTTCTGTGTAGTCGCGAGGGGGAAATGCGACGATTGGTGTTGACATGAAAGAGAGCATACATGTTGCGTCTGCTCTGCCAAGCTTTGGGACCTGATTCGAGAGCGCATGCCCTCCTCTGCTGTGCGGGACAGCATTGGAGAACGGTGATATTTGTTATAATCTAGTGTATATCCTAATTCTGAAGGCGACTCAAACGAGTCTGCAACAGTGGCGTCCGAAGGGAATCGAGTCGGCATACGATTAGTAGAATAGTGTTCTTTCATTATCTCGGGGTATATCTCAGGGCGCTTTCCGCCCATAGATTGAAGAGTTCGCAAGGCAAACCTGGTGGTAAAAAGGTCAAACGAGATTAAGTTCATCAATTATGAGATAGATAGAAGTCAAAGGGTATTTACTCTGCTTTCCGACCCTGTTCAATCAGCATTCTCATTTGTTGCACATCGTAGTATCCTTCACGGCGCCCATTCTGTGACTCAGCAACCCTGATACTTTCCCTCGCTCCCCTTCGCTGCACTTCAGCATATGAATGCTGGCCAGCCGTGATGTTTCTATTCGAGATTTTTGAATGACCAAGACTGGGCGGGAGAGCATATCTGCCATCAGTCATTTTAATTTTCCAGTTGCGCTAAAATTAACTGGACTTGAGTTCGAGGTCAAGCTGACTCAATGATCATAGAATATATATATTATATACCACTTTGCAAAAACAGAATACATACAAATTCACACGGTAGAGGAACTATATCTGATAAAAATAGTCTTAGCAAAGCACAGGGCTTGTAATGCGTTTCATTGGGCATTAGGTAGTACTTTGCAATCATGTTCCTCTTATCGACAGCAAAGGGTGTCACACTCTTAGTCAACGTAACTGTACGTTCACCCTCGCAAATTTGTACCGACAATAGATATGTGCAACAAACTAATCCTTTCCGTACTAAGTTGCATTGATTGATTGATTGAGTATTAACTTTGTATGCCTGTAGTATTTACGTCCGTCGGTGCAATGTGAACCGGCGAACCATGAAGAAAGAAAACATCCCCTAGCGGCGTCTTTAAAGGCAGCGTTTTACTATACCGCTCCAGAATGGTAACGGGTACGGTGCATTCTCATTTGCATCCTCCCTCATCAGCCTGCATTCTAGACCCGGCTATGAGTATCTTCTGAGGTATTCAAAGGTGTGATGATTTGATATACTGGCTCGGAATATTTTTTTGAATTTTTCCGAATAACTTAGGTAGTGTTTCTTCCTTTTTTNCTTCCTTTCAATCTGTTCATATCTTTGGACTCCTGGCCCACCTGTGAGTCACCACTGCTTCTGCGGGTGACAAAGACATCCGTCGGTAGCGGATATAGAGCCGTCTCCGCCCGGGCCGCCGCTTTCCGAAGAGTACAGTCGTATATCACGTGATAGACTCAGGTTTAAAGGATTCTTCAGAAAAAAAAAAACTTCGTTTCAACATACTTGCTCAAAAAANCAAATAAGCGTATCATGACTACACTTTTTTTCAAGAAAAGGCCGATCGAAGGACTGTCCAAACTTATCAATGGGTTTGACAATGACTTAGCATACAGGAAACAGAGAGCAATACAAGTGAATACATTAATATTACGAATGCACGGGTTTCTGACACAGATGAGAAACTCACAAGAGAGAACGTATATACAGCCAGAGTATACATAAGTTACGCAACATATAACTCTAACCATTGCCTCCATCTTTCGAGTCCGTTCTAGGTGGTTCTGCAAGCTTCGACTCAATGAGTGGCTTCGAAGCATTGAACTTGAGCTTGAGCTTCTTTGGACCCTCCTCTACCGGTTTTGTAGCTCGCGCCTTTTCTCCAGTTTGATCGCCAGACGAGTTACTGACACGACGATTCTTGGGTGCGAGGCGCTCCAGCATGTCATCATCATCATCATCGTCTTTCCGTCTCCGCTTCTCTCGATACCTCATCGCAGAACCAAGCGACGACTTCGGTGATGCGCTTGTATGGGATGGCAATATATCGGCCCTTTTTGAGACCAGTGCTTCGAGAAGGTCGTCTTCTGGATCTGACGTCTCTCGCTCTGGAGGCTCGTAGGGTAGTATCTGAATCTGTCTATGGGGGAAAACAGGGCTCTCAGACGTAGTGGATTCTGACGTCCGAAGCTGGTTCGGAAGTAGACTGGAATAATCTTCGTCATCATCGTACTCTAAAAGTGACGATAGAGGCGAAGCAGGCCTCTGCTGTGAGGGTACGCTCAATGAACGCATGTTCCTGTTCGACTGAATGCCCGGTACAGGGACGCTGCGCTGTCGTTTCCGCCGGAACGTGAACGAGTCCGTTCTAGGGACAGGTAAGACCGGATCATCGTCATTGTCGTCGCTATTGAAATATGACTCGTCCTCCTCTGACTCCATAACACGTTGACCAAAGACTCGGGATATCATAATCCTACGCAGCACAATGAGCGACTTCTGCGAAACACTCACAAACAGTGACTTACGGTTGTCTTTTCTCAGCCTCTGGAGGAAGAGGTTCTTTGTTAATTTCCCAGCGAGATACGAAGCCTTGAAAGGTTGAGGAACCGAAGGCTGTTTTTGCTAGCTCGCGCATTTCCGCTTCGTGCTTTTCCATAATGTAGTTTATTGGATCTCTTAGATTTTCCTGAAGATAGAAATATGTAAATTCGCTGAAATAGATAATTGAATTGAATCCATTGCCTACCTTACGCATAAATTCGAAAAACTCTTGGCATGTAGAACTGAGTAAGTTTTCCCGTCTCGCTTCACGGACGGCCAGATTGGTTATAGGCGTGAAACATTCATGTTTATGCATATGCATGAAGAGATTGCGGTTATTCATCTTGAGGCATATACGAAAAAACCGAAGAGCAGCTAGATAAGACAATTCAGCCGGCTTAGATGGCGAATAGAAAGATAGCACTCTTATGCTCACCGAGGCATAGGTGTTTATCTCTAACACTTAGGAGTGTCGCAACACGAGAAACAACGTTGGAGGACAACACGAAGAAATAACTCCGAAAAGAATGTTGGATAGCAAAGCTACAAAGAAGGTCACACAAATAAAGATATAGATTGCCTCGCTCGCGCGAAGGTGTAAATGGTGCATCTGATAATGACATGAGAACCACGGAAAGCTTTAGAAGATATAACTCACTTTTAAGCTCATGGTGGTCAGGAACGTCGTGTGTCAGTGGTTGAAACAACGATTCCACACATACTTTGTAGAAATTGTCCAAGTAACGTTCTGTACTGTGATCATCCCTCATGGGACGATTTAACAACTTTGGTCCACCACTAGCCTGTTTCGACAATGAGACTGGCGCATGAACAACAGAATACATAATAGTTGACACATACATGTAACTCATTTACGGCTTCTGCCAGCGGGATGTCAGTTATCATCCTTAGTGCATCGGCTACCTGGCTCTGTAGAGCGAGATCATGACTATTTGCCAGCATACGACATAAAACCTGTGAAAGTGTGTCTCTAAACGGCGGAGTCCCACCGTTGACTGCGTCCGGAATCTTGATCGGCTCCTGACCAGACAAACCCTCCGACTGCCCAGTTGGTTGGCCAAGAGCAGCCGCTTGCGACAGCACGTGATTTCGTACACTCAGCGTGTGGTGATCGAGGAGGACAGCAAAAATCTCTCCGGCAGTGCTAATGAGATGCTTCTCTGGCCTGCCCAGAGCCCATTGAACTGCATACAATACACCACGTTCCACAAGCGTCCTGAAAAGTGCGATTCGAGCAGGAAGTTGTACATTCTTGCCCATAATGCATAGCTGCTGAAGAAGAGATATAACTTCTTTCTTGCGATCTACATCTTCGACACCTTCGGGATGGTGTGATTGAGAAGATGAAGGATAAGCAGGAGAACGACCTATACCATTGACGCCAGACGCCTTTTCTAAAGGCTTGTCCACTTCCATAGATATATCGTCATTTTCTTTCTCCTTCCCCTTTCCGCCATTCAAAGGTTGTACAAACAAAGAGACAAGTTCTGTGAGAAAGCGCTCGTCTTGCTGGACATGATTGATAATATCGATCTGATTAAATATGATGATCGAGTTGAGTACGTTGAATGTTGAATCATCAAGTGCACGGCCGAGAATGACGTCCTTGAGATACTGCAGATGGTATGTATGGCGGATTTTCCGTCGAATGACCTGATCATTGATAACGATGGGCTGCAGAAATCGAGATCGCTGCTGAAGAAACTCGCGAAAATTTGCCTTGTACTTGGGAAATTCGGGATCATCTGAAATTGTTAAATATGTAAATGTTCGAATACGATGGAAGACAAAAGAACATACACTCAAGCATGCCAACGACACCCATCCATAATTCATCCAAAAGAATGTGCTCGTACATTTGATGTTCATTTAGTAGGACTATCGGATCATTTTTAACAAATTTAAACAGGAGCAAAGTTCATCTAAGTTTTGACTTACGAATGGTTTGCATACAGCTGCAAAGAGCGTGTAAGGCAGGCAAATTCTCCGCTCTTTCGGCAATTTCGAATGCATCAAGTAGTTGATGTATATATTTATGCTCCTGGATATAACTGCATATAGCCTCCCTTGACTTCGGCGACCGTGCCATTGTCCTCATTGCCTTCTCAATCTCAACAATGAAATATCCGTCAGGAGTTGGTGTCGGTAAATGTCCAGACTGGATTATTTGCGCCGCTGTGCTAGGGACTGTATACAGAAACAAGTCAATAACAGTCTATACACAGAACCGTGTGAAGAGTGGACATCGTGAACCAAAAAAANTTCAGAATAAAGAGATGAGGATACCACCACCACCGAATGGCAAACAGACACTGATGATGTCACAACTCCAATTAGGCGTACCTCTGCTGTTGAGGATCTTTTGCACCTCGACGATGAATTCCCACACTTCCGAGCATCCTTCGATATCCTGGAAACTCAATGCGAAGTCTGTACCGTCCGGTTCCGTCCACACAATCAAAGTGTCTTGCTGCCGTTGATACACGTCTGTCCCACGGATCAAGCAGTTCAAGAGCACCTCTTGTGTGGTCTCAGACTTTGCGACGAGTCTCGCATCCTCTGCGTCGTTATCAAAATCGCCTATGCAGAAGGCTGTCCCCCNGATCTGTCCAGCGTGAGCCAACAAGCTCATATACCTAAGTTAAAGGAGAGAGAACCCCCCTCGTCAGTTTCATCGAAAGTAGGCAACACGGAACTCGGGAAAGGGGTAACATTGGATTCTGACAGGAAATGGGCTAAGTGAACTCGGAAGACATCTTAAAGGATATTGTGAAGAAGGTGTTATGAAAACTCGTATGAAAACTCGAGAGACGGCAATATGAAAGCCGCGCTATGGGGCCCGTCGAGGTTTCCAACAACCTTCCAGCAGTCACATAGACGAAAAAANGTGAAAGAAAAAACACACCAAGGAACAATATAAAGGAGAAAGAATAGGAAGGCAATGAGACGCACTTTGACGCGCCGCAAATCAGGCTCGAAATTTTCGTGATCCAGGCTAAGCCCACCGAAGTGTATCTCATGTGGTCTGTGTAGCCGCAAGCCACTCATGCCTATTGCATGGTGCATCCCATTCAGTCTCACGAACCCGCCCTCTTCTTCCACATTATTGGACATCTCCTCGAGACGCGGACCCGGTGATCGTTCGCGCTGTTCGTCTAATGACTGTGTTGCGCTGGTAGTGGCATTGGTCGTTGCCAATGTCGCTGCATAGGAGGTAGATGAGAAAGCATCGTTGATGACATTCCCGGGTTGTTCATCAGGGATTTTCGCGTCCGTTTCTGAGGTAATTTCGGTGTCGTCTGCGTCCTTGTTGTCGGTGACGCTCCGGCTCATGACCAGTAAGGGGTGTGACTCGCCCCTTGATAAGCAGCGACCTGGTCGGTATACGACGCAGGAATAGAACGTCGGAAAGCTGGAAAGATGTCAGTAAAATCGGGTGAAGGAGGCGCGTTGCGTCGAGTCTTGAAGCTCCAGGCTGGACGCGCGACGACTGAAAGTAAGCACGAGGGCAACAAACGTCAAACCCCTTTGATTCGAAAATCCCGCTAAGGAAACTACACGTGCCCGAGACGCGCTTGCCCTTGGACGGGGGGTCGATCCCATCACTCGCGGAAGTAAAGTATTTCTCCCTGCTCATATCTCATATAGTAACATCGACCGTTATATTTCCTGCCATACGCCCAAAAAATAAAGCAGATGAATTTCCTATTGAGCGCCCGAAATTACATGTTTGAGCCACGACTGCAGCTCAGATAGTTCCTTCTCACACGTAGAATGCGCTACGCCTTCGTATGCATGAAAAGACAGGCCGACGAGATCTTCATCCGTAGCATCTTTCACGCCTACTTCTTTCTTGAGGTATTGAGATGAGGCAAGTGCAAGGTCGTAGCGCACGAGCGGGTCCTGCGTGCCGTGGCCCCAGAAAATAGGGAGTGATTTCGCATGGGCGGATACCATCTTCGATACATACAAATTAGCTCGCGCATGTCTATAGCAATAGAATAAAGCAACCTACCGCCCTGAATTTATGTCTTAGGGGAACCCAGCTGCTCAGACATGCTATCCCCCCGAGCTTCCTTTCGGTTGTCAGTCCGGTCAGCAGACCCATAGCCCCTCCCTGGCTGAAGCCGCCAAGTACAATGCGGGAGGCGGAAATATCGCTGTTTATTTCCAAATCAATTATGGCGTTCAGGGCCCGGGTTGTCTCCAGCATACCCTGCTCGTCTTCCGGGCCTTTGCCGCCGAACTCGATTATATCGAACCTTTTATATGGGGGTGAGTATATGCGATAAATCTGAATATTTCTAAATGATTGCGCACCACGATGGCATCATCATGCCCATATTCGCTGTGACAGCTTTTACAGGGCTTATAGTTGATAATGTGTGAGTACTAGTGCCGGAAGACATCGAGAAACGGATGAGCTTACGCATTAGGGAGCACCCATTTTACGTGGCTTAAACCATTCATTTTCTTGAACATGTCTACAACAGGCTTCCATCCTGATCCAGAGTCTCCCAAGCCATGGACGAAGATGACTGTAGCGGTGTGTTCTGCCGTTGCCTCCACGACAAGGTGCTTTAGAGGCTGTATGGCTGCCATGTCGGTTGTCTTGAAACTGGTGATGAAGGCCAGAGAACGCTCCCAACGAGTAGAGAATGATGGGTATTGAAAGGATACACTACTGATGAGGTAATCCCAGTTTAGTCCTTTCCGAAGGTTCCCGGTCTCGTCAGTACCATCATGGCCACAGACGTCGATCATAGTTCCATTGAAAAGTCCGAACCCAATGCCAACGTTTCTCACAGTACTAGTACTAGTGCGGACGACGTGATTTTAGCTGTATCTGTGCAGGAAACACCACACCCGCACGATAGCACAACGGCACAGAGCGCGCAGCCGCTCTCGAAAAAGGCGCAGAAGAGGTTAATCAAAGCCGCCGCTTTCGCCGAGAAAAAANCTCGAGCGGCGTGCGCGCGAGAAGGCTGCGAAAAAGGACAAAAGGCGCGAGAAGAGAGAGCGAGCTGAGGCAGGGGAAGACGGCGAGCCAAGAAGAAAGAAGGCGAAACGGGTTGGTTCTGTTCCCCCGTTCAACGCGAGAGTCGTAGTTGATCTTGGCTTCGATGATTTGATGAGTGAAAAAGTATGTCTATGGCATTTAGGGTTCCGCAGGTGATCTATCTGATTTGTCCTACTTCTAGGAAGTAGCTTCCTTAAGCTCGCAGCTTGCATACACCTACAATGCACAGCGGAATGCTGTTTGTCCATTCTCATCGCTACTTTACACCTCTCTCAACGGTCGTCTCCGCGCCAGACTTGATAGTCAAAGTGATGCTGGGTACCGACGTTGGTCAGGCACAGAGTGGTGGGAGGAGGGGTATGATCGATTATGGAACGAAGAGAGAAAGCAGGTCGCGAGCGCAGATTATACTGGGGAGTCCGAAGAGAACACAAAAAAACCATGTAGGAGTGAAAAGGATAAGGTCGTCTATTTAACAGCGGATGCAGACGAGGAGTTAGAGGAGTTGAAGGAAGAAGAAACTTATATTATCGGGGGTATAGTGGACCACAATCGCTATAAAGTGAGTACATTCGTCTATGGAGCCAGCCGACATACTTGTCCTCAAACCTTGTTTATGCCTTTCTTTCCAGAATTTATGTCTGAAGAAAGCTGCCGAATCTGGGATCCGTACAGCTCGTCTTCCTATAGGAAAATATCTCGCAGAAATGACAAGTCGTAAAGTGCTCACGGTCAACCAAGTTTTCGAAATCCTAGTCCATTGGGTAGAAAGTAAGAACTGGGAAGAAGCAATGTATAGCGTGATGCCAAAACGCAAATTTGAGCAGTCAAACAAAAGGCTTTCACCAGAAATCTCGAAAGAGGTCGTCGTGAAGGAAGATGGCTCCCTGGACGATGAACCTAGTGAAAGTGAAGTGGGAAAGGAGAGCGAATCGTAGTATCAGTCGCCTTGGTACTACATTATTGTATTCGAATGCATGTAGCAAACCTTTGGACTGAATATTATGATAGTCAAATCGCAAAAACGTTAAGAAAGTACATCCTTGAGATTAGTTTTCCCTGTCCCCCTCTCAAGAGGCTTCGGCTGAGTTGGTGCTGGTTTCCAACCGATCTATAAATAACCAGTCAATGTAATTGCAAATAAACAACACTAAGAGGATCACATACGATGAAGATAACCTGGAATGTTGCTGGGATTATGCCATCATCATTTCCATGCATTTCTATATAGATATTTCGCTCTTTATCTAAGTTGGCCGACGAAGGGAAAACAGCTTACCCTTGTATATAGCAGATGCCGCTGCTAAAGTATCTCTATGTATGAAACTCCGTCTAGAAACCGCCATAGTTTGGCCTCAAATGATTTGTATCTGCATAGAAGGACATCTTACCTGCCCAGAACAGCATTGCTTTCACCCATGTCTCTCAGGTCCTCTATTAGCTCCCACATGCTCGGGTATGTAACATTTACTTCATCAATGTCCACAGTGAGCAAAGTGAAGCCGGCGCGACCTAAGAGATTAGATATGTCTCTATTGTCTAAAAGGCCTTTTAATGAGCACAGCACGCCAGATTCGAAGATTTAATAATTTCCCTGACCAGTCATAGGAGAAATTCGAGGAGAGATTCCTCCTTCTCGCTCAGCTTCGGACAACTGAAGCGAAGTCCTTCATATCTTTCAGAGCCATGATCATTTTCAGACATTAAAGGGGCAAACCTCAGCTCGAATAGTGTATCACCGCCGAACAATGCGCCTAAAAATACGCCATCTGGTTTCAGAGCTTCTCTTATTTGGACAAGCACCCCTAAGGTACACTAAGTCATACAATATCGACTATCCAAGTGGCACTGCCGCTTACCAGGAAGATCATTAACCCAATGTAAACTCAAGCATGAGATTATAGCCTCTTGCGAATTCGGTTCAATTGTTTTAAGGAGGTCTTCTTCATCACATTGGATCCTCTCCACTTCAACTAATGAATACAAATGAGATGTAAGAGACTGAATGAGGTGTCGAAATAGGACAAACTTGCGTATTCTTCGTTGCCATCGCGCTCAAGACTTTTCCCTTGTGCAAAACAGCAGTCATTTAGCATCAATAAAAAANCGGCATCGAAAGTACAAATCCCTCACGACTTAGATCTAACATTATAGACTTTCCCGTATTCTCTGGTTCTAGTAGCTTTGAGAAATGGCCCGTGCCAGCTCCGAGGTCTAAGACAGACTTGAATGAGCGCTTGATGTCCTGAGGAAGCATAATCAACAAAACAGCCCACATAGAAGAATTTAGCTGCTAACCAAGAACCGCTCAATCATCCTGTCTGCGACTTCATTTCGGACATAATCGACGGTCCGACTCCTTTCCCCTCCATCGCGTGCAGCGGCGCGGTCTTTNCTGTATTCGCTTCGCATTGCGATCGAAAACGCGAAAGGGACCAATTGTATATGGATTGACTGAGGACGAGCTTCCCGCTACAGCAGCAAGCGAGCGTGTTTGCAAGACCCGGCTGAAATGGCTTACAGCCTTCACCATCATCAAAGGAGCTCAAAGTAGAGAGCCGTTTCCGCTGCTCCTGCCACCATATGATGCTGCTGTCTGCCAGTATATATTTTTTCCAGGCGCGGCCGAGTCAGTGTCACTGTCACTTGTGGCGGAGGGGATCATCGTCACGCCCGCCACGACGTGCTTAGGTCCTTGATTGACTCAGAGCTCTCGATTTCCCTCATAACACCATAGGGCCTCTTCAATCCGCTCACGGAGCGAAACCCACTTACGGCTCGACGGGGATGGCGTCTAGAAACTCTCTCAACTCATCTAACAATCCCAATGGACAGCGTTCCGTCACTTTGTTTAATGGCACGCAGCCTTATATACTTGATCCGAACCAATATCGTTTATGGAGACAGCGTTTCGATGACATGAAAAAAAANGCTAGAAGTAGCGGAGACCCAAGGCGAAGCTGCGTTTGCGAGATATAATGTAGTACAACGTCTAGAAAGCATGGCGGACGCAGGCCGTAAAGCACAGTAAGTGGCAGTATCGTTGAACTAACAACAAACTAGAGCTGCTTTGTCGTCAGACTCGCTTTAAAAGCTCTTCAAGACGGTCAACTGCAAGTCATGAATACGGAGGATACTCGGAGGGCACTAGCATACGCTAATGACGGGAATGCCATGGTTAACAATGCTGCTATCAATGCATACCCTGTTGCTCCTGCCATCACGAGCAACCAATCTTCTGCCTCTATTCAGGCATCTCAAATGCAGGCATCTTCTATGTCAGCAAGCACCTCTGTCAATGTACGTTCGATGAACACTTCTCCATAGATTCATCATGTTGAATTGTGTCGCAAAATCTAGACATTTCATCGTACCCAGACGCAGCCGAACTATGTCCAACAGTCCTCTGCTGGCTTCAATGTTCCGCATAGGGCCGTCAGAGGAAGCTCTTCTACTCAACAAAGTCATGTGCAGGCTGCCAACAGACAGCATAATGATGATCTCAGCTTAGCTCGTGCGGAGCTGGCTGCCAGACTTTTGGCCTACTCTGAAGAATTTCGCCATAGAACAGACGATCCTAGTGACACCTCAACTGGACAGGTCTCTAATCAGCATCTAATGGATCGTTCCCAGACACAGCAGCCATATGCACTGTCACAGCAGGGAGCTTCAGGTTCAAGCAACGCCCAAAGTATGGGCCTTTATGAGAACCCAAGTCCATTAATTAACAATGGTATGTGTATCGTGCAGAAATAGAAAGAAAGAACAAGTTGACTCAGTATCATTCAGCACCATCAGTAGTGGGCACATCGATATCTGGTCCATCGAGCACTCATCAGAGTATTTATGGTACAACAATGTCTCCGTTCACCTCACCACCTTCATATTCTACTGTCAACAATACTTCTAGTGCAAGTTTAAGTAGCCCTTCTATATTTTACCCAACTTCCAGTTCATCTCTTGCTGGAGCTCTGGATGACATCTCTCACACCCAAGCTTCTAGCACGTCTTATACCAGTCATGGATCAGGCGGGAATGGAATACAGGAAGCTGCACAAATAGACTTCTCCAGCTACTTGATTACACCTCCACATTCAGAAGACATGTCTACAGCATCACAGATGCGTACTGAAGACGTGTTGACATCTACATCTGCACGATCTACACAAGCCGCGCCATTTGACGTGAAACGTCCACTGAGAGGTGCAATGCGCAATGTACAAGCTACTCCTGCACATGAAAGAATTCGCCAACCTCGAAACGATAATGCGCAGAACGTGCAAGGTGCACATAGGAGCACAATCCAAGCTCCGCATGTCGCACTTGCTATCGCTCTGCAGAGCCAACAGACCCGAACCCCAACACCAACAGTGAGTATAATAGTGTTTCTAGTCAATTTGTGAAGCCACGTTCCAATTCTTCTCAATTAGTCCTCAAACATTGCTCACACACCGGCGTTCGCTTCAGCAAACCCAGAAAGCGCTCGGGGCACGGACTATATACGGAATTCCCAACTGATGGATCTCTTACCACCCTCATCCTCGCTCGCACCACCGCCTTCATCAAACCAATATCAGTATCAAGGAGGGCAGTTCTGGTATACCAAGCCTGCTCCCCATAAAAAAAAAGCCGACATTTTCTGTTCAACTACAAGATCAATATACACAGTCGCAAGGGAGCAGCTTGTATAATAATAGCTTCTTTCAACAGTTAGGAAACATAAAAAATACGGCAACAAATATTCATGGTAATACGAGCAGTGTTGGAGCTCAAGGTGGAAGTGTAAGACTATTCATCTCTTGCTTGTTGAGAAGTACCTAACTATTGTGTGTCAGGGTCCTTCTTCCACTTACCAACTGGGCCAGAGTACGCAAACGCAAACGCTAAACAATCCCATGCCTAGAACTCCACAATCAACTCAACCCTTTCCAGCGCCTCAGGTGACACCGGCTAATGCAGACAGGAAGCGCCTCGCGAAAGACATTCTTCGCGCATTAGGTCGTCCGTCGAAACGCAAAGCCTCAAAGTCTCGCACACTAACCTCAGAACAAGAGCCGGGGGTGAAGAAGCGAGTGCTTGAGCATTTGTCAGGGACGTCGCTCGAACATCCAGTGTATGAAACGGATAGTGCTGGTGAGGTCGAAAAGGCTATGGCACTATCTGATATAAGTGCTGTCGACACTTCTAAGTCAGCAGAGCCTATGACAGAGGGGATCGCTCTCGAATCGCATACCACGGATGGGTTAGATATGACAAATACGGAAAAACGGATTTCCGCCGAATCTGCTTTGACAACTTCTGGCTTGCCGGACTTAGATACTGCTTTGCAGCCCTTCGAAGATCCTTCCAACCCGCTTTTCCTCCCATCACCAGAACCATCTCCTACACGGACGGATAATTCGAGAATTGTGCCAGGCCCTACACCTGGTCTACAAGTTATTGTCGAGGTTCCGCTGTTGCCAGCCTCATTGAGGAAGCGATTCATGCGACAGCCGTCACGTGAGAGAAAGAAAAAGGTGAAAAAGGAGGTATCAGAAGCTAGCTCAGAATTGCAGGGAAATATGGGGTCAAATTTCGATATTGGTTCGTTGATATAAGCTGAGCTTCTGTAATATGCTTTAACATTCTCCTTTTTTNCTTCATACGGTAGGAGAACGGCTACTTCTGGGTATCTCTTTTCATTATAACTTATTGTTTTACAACTATTGATTTATTATGTGAAATGTACTGGTTCTAAATAGCACTGAAGACCGAGGATGTTGCTGCAACCCGGCTGCGAAGGCGGCCATGCTTATGGGCTGACTGCCCCCATATATCGAATGCAACATATAAACTGAAGATACACGTCCAGGATCACGTAGACTCGCTGTCGCGAGGAGTGAGTTTTTGTCCATCACTTCCACCCTTTCTGTTTGCTGACTTCTAACGTTTTGACACTGCACAGCAAAAATTATTTCACTGTCAATGGAAAATGTGTAGCAGGAGGTTTTTAAAATCGGAGGCTTTATCACAACATTTGCAGAATCATGTCCGGAAAACCATGATTTGCGCTTATCAAGGTCCGAGAATTTTGTCTTTATCCAGATACAATCGGACTCACGATAGTACAGAATGTGATGACCAGTTCTCGCATCCGCTACATTTACATGCGCACGTCATGGAGAACCATAAGGGTGGCAAATTGAGGCCTGCTTCCACGCCTTTCCAACATTTGTCAATAAAGAAGATACCTCCGCTCAAAACAATGCTGTCCTTTTACGATGTTCATTTGCCGGTACAAATGCAACGTCTAACGAAAGAAAGAAGAGCAAAGATCGGACCATGGGTTCGTACAACAAGTTATGACTGTTCATGAGGTTGAACTCAAGCGTTTCCTTCTAGGTCGCTAAGAATATGTATGGGGTTGTCAACTTCAGCGTTCCCTTGCACAAAAGCGCTCGCCAGATTCCTCGTGGAGGTCGCCGCGACGATGACCCCAAAGAGAGCGACCTGAAGATGAAGGGCGGCTGGCACGATAAGTACGACTTCCTTGAAATGTGGGACACGTCATGCCCATCATATTGCGATGATTTGGAGTCTCGAAAGGCAACGGAAAATGTTGAAAAAGGCATTCTGCTTGCGCCAGACGCCGAGGGACCGCAGGGGCCATTGGAGGAGCAATACTTCACATCGTTGGCAGAGCGACTAAAGGAGAGTGATGTAAAAAANGTATGCAATTAAGGAAGACCAGGAATCGGAGGGGGTTGAGTATAACGAGGTCAAGTCAGAGGAGCTGGAGGATGAGCTTTCTCGTGCATCTCTGCCAGAAGTTACTGCGGAACAATTACAGCCAAATAACAGTGCGCTTACAGACGAGATGGAAATAATATCTCAACAGCCGGAAGTAAGTCCCTCGCAGGACGTTTCTTCTGCCTCTGAGAGAGAGGAAATCGCGGTTGCCTCGGTGTTGTAGACAATGCTCGGCTGTATTCTTACAGTAAAATGTTGTCTTGAGTAAAGTTAGTTATTTGGGTCATGCTAGTTTCGTTTATCGATTAATATTATTCGCCTATTCGTTGTACGATTACCCTTCAAGTCGGCTTTACTTACATTTTTAGTACAGTCTGCGCAAAGCCGTTGATTTATTAGTCGCGCTTCTCCAAGATGCAGATAATCACGCATACAAGTGTACGATACATAATGTTCACATCCATATTTATGCTGTTTGGGAAAAGCGCAGAATACATAGACATACAGGGGCTATAGACGGAATATACGTTATACGTGCGTGGTGTATGAGTGAGTAATTGGGATAGAGTGGTTGGTTGGTAAAAGGGCCCAGAAGACAATCGAAAATATAAAGGCATGCTATGCAAAAACTATGAGCAGCTAGAGAGAAACGGAATCGAATAGAACAACAAAGAAGTATGTCAGATATGGTAAAAGTGCAAGGAGACAGACAATCAGAGAATAAGTGAAAAGAACAGGAGGTGACAGAGCAGGATACGGACGATGGACTGAATGAGACGGGTGGCGCGAATGACAAAGTTATTATGGGCGTTTGGATATGTTGCGTAAGTACGACGAAAAGAGGAAAGAAGCGACGATGACAGACGAGAATGAAGATTATTGCTAAAAACAGAAAATGAAAGGTCCAATCAAAGAGGCGAGTAAAACTGGAAGGAGAAAAAGATGCAGCTAGAAATTGCTTGACAAATACATGTAGGATTGCAAGATGCATGTCCTTAAAAGCGCGCGCAAGCAACCAATGTTAACCTGCGCGTGCCGCTTCTAGGCTTGGAGTTGCTGACAAGTTATTATTGGACTGGAATGAATCCGCAGATTCAGAGGTCATCAGTTGCGCGGACATGTCTGGAGGAGTGGAAGAGCCAAACGGCGAAAACGAAGTAAAGCTCTGGCTACCGGACCTCGTCAAGCCAGGTGAGTTGGTCTGTCCAGTAAATCCAAAGCCTGCTGAAGGTGGAGGTGAAAAAAATCGAGGCGGAGGCGGAGACGAGGCAAAATAGTGTGAGGGAGATGTGACCTCATTCGCATCAAGGCGTCCTCTGACAGCGTTCATATCGATAGATAAAATGCTTCCATTTGATGGTCGCGAGAATGCATCTTGGAGACTCGAGAAGGAACTTAGGCCAAAGGACTGCAGGCCTTGCTGCAGCCCGCTGCCATTAGCTATGTTCGTTGGTGTTCGAACACCAAGAGGATTCTTGCTGTATGAAAGACGGATTCCTCCCTTGACCAGGCCACTGAGATTATGACCATATAGCTCATTTAATGCCTTGGTGGCGTAATTTACGTCTTCAAACTGATGCGATGCAATAGAATAAGTCTTGGATAAGTAACGTAAGGATGGAGACATTAATCATACCTCTACAAAGCACATGGGCCCGTTACTCTTCTGGCGGAAGCAAAGCTTTCGATATCCAGCGCATCGCGCGAAAAGACTGCGAAGACTCTCCTCGAGGAAATTCGGCTGATTTCCTGGGATGGGGGAAGTCGGAAGATTCCCTACATAAAGAGTATTGATCTACAAGCGCAGTCGTGTAAGCATTCAATAACATTACCATAAGCACCTAATAGCAGAACTCACAGGAGGATTTTGATCGGAAGCGTTAGTCTTCGATCCAGTGCCTGAGCTAGCACCAGAATTCGGAGAAGGAAGCTGGGGCGAGATTGTCCCCTGCTGCAGATTGACGTCAATGTTGTTGATCGTGCGGGACACTTCTTCATCGATACTGCTGCTGCTACTTCTTGTGTCTGAGACACTAGAGGAGCTGGACGATGGAAGGGCAGGTAGGTTCTGACCCTGGCCTTGGCCAGATTGGTGCTGTTGCTCAGGCAGCGGTGGCAAGAATCCCGACGATGCCATCGCTGTGTCATTCGTAGGCGAATACGGGCGTGAGCGAGAGCCAAGGGAGGACATGGACGGATGAGAAGCGAGTGCCATGCTTGACGGCGGAGTAAACAAATCGGTTTCTTGCGACAAGGCTTTATCAGAGTTGCCACTACGCGTAGAAAGGGATGCGGGATCGACATGCCCCTCAGTCGGACTCGATTCCAGAGATAACAGGTGTGCATCGCTTGAATTGGTTGCACTATCTAATGGCACGGAACGTATTGCGCTATTCATGCCAATATTACCCAGTCTACGACTACCCTGAGTATTTGCAGACCAGCCATCTGAGCTGTGGCCAGTAATACTATCTTGTGGCGAGAACATCTGTGAACTAGGGAAAGGATAGCCACTGAGACTCTCCGAAGGGGAAAGGACACCCGAACCCAGCACTGTCGTCGCAAGCGATGAGGGATTGCGAGCCGGAATAGTTACAGAATGGAAAGCATCGTATGCCGCTTGATTTCCGGCGCGTAGACGTCCATTTCGCTCAACTTCTTTCTCCTTCCGACGCTTTTCACGCTCGCGCTCGTCCTCTTCAAGGCGTTCGCGCGCTCCACGTGGACCAAGTATGTTCAACCCATTGAGACCGTTGGTAACAGCACTGACGGAACCATATTCCCGTCTGCGACGGCTCTCGCGTTCTTCGTCCTGGGACTCCATTCGATCCCGTCGCGCCAGTCCACCAAGACCCATTGCACCTAACGGACCAAGCTCTCGTTCACGAGCTGACAAAGTTTCTGGACCAGGACCAGGACCAGCTCCAGGTGACAACAACCCGTTAAGATTCTCAGCAATGCTACTCAAAGCTCCACTACCAGCACCATTTATAGCACTTCCTAATCCAGCTCCCATATTTCCAGCTCCTAAGCTGACGCCCACATTCACACTTAGCGGCGCCCCAAGCGGCCCTACACCACGCTTCGTGTGTAAGTTCTTCTTCGCCATCTCTGCTTTCAAAACAGCGCCTTTCTCAATATCCACCCGACGGCCTTGTAGCAAATCGCGAGCAGCGAGCGCCTCTGCGCGGGTACGGAATTTGGCAAAGCCGATAATTTGCTTGCGCGGTGGACCGGGATTAGGGCCCTGGCCCTGAGCATTCATCGAGCTCACATTAAGACTACCGGAAGGATCATTCGGGTCTGTCGATGGCCACGACGCGGTTATGCCATCGCGACCATCGACAACGACGCCGCCTTGGTTGACAGTAAGAAGATTATATGGATCATTTGGACCGTTGAAAGGATAGCCGATTTGGAACGCTCCGCGATTAGTTGAATTAACGAGACCTGCGGTTGACGGAGCATTTGATCCGTATGCTGTAGAATCTTTGTTGGGTATCTTAAGGGTGGCAGCCTCAAATCCTGATGAGAATGTGAACATATTCTGGAATTCACGTTCCTAGATGAATAAAAAAAANCCCCCAAATTGATAAATCAAAAGTCTCACGGGAATTGGAAGAAGTCACTAACCTGCATGTCCTCAGGGAATCCCACCACAAATATCGTCGAAATCTCTTCTTGTTGAGTCGTGACATTGACGCTACCCAAGCCATTCGTAAGTGATAGCCCAGTTCCTCCTATGCCTCCACTATTCGCGGCAATGTGAGGTCCAAAGGGCACTTGAGACTGCTGAGCTTGTAACATGTTATTCACAAATGATTGGTTCACGAAGTTGTGAAGATGCTGCTGCTGCTGCTGCTGTTGTTGCTGTTGCTGCTGCTGCTGCGACATCTGTGCTGGCTTGCTATTCAATTGGTTCAACTGGTGGGAGTGCAGTAAGGACGGGCCTGACGCAGCCGCAGCAACAGCGTTGAAAGGATCCATATTTGTAAATATAGACTTCCCGTTGGACTTCATCGTCTGACTTTCATTTGAAAAATCGTATCCACGAGCACCGTTTGACTGTGGCTGTTGCTGCTGCTGAGTGAGCGGCTGAAGAACCTGGTGTGTGCCGAAAACATCGACCGCTGATAAGTTATACTGGGAATAATTGGCAGTATTGGGATCGTTGCCAAAGGCAGACGACGACGGGCCCGCTACTGACGGTCGTGTACGTGGAGGAAAGAAAGGACCAAACACAGAGTTACTACGGAATGAGGTAGTGTCGAAAGGGCCTGCTGAGGGCTGAGAATCTCCATCCGTGAATGGAGCAAACTCGTTCGAAGACTCCATGTTGGTAGGATTATACAACGATTGCTGAGGAGTATGAACAAAATGGTCGCCGTGAGAGGCGAAGTTGAGGCTAGAGCGGTGGCCGCTAGGCGAATCGCCCCTCTGGGAAGGATGAGGTTGAGATTGCATCGCGTAGGGATAGGCTAAATCCTGAGACTCAACAGAGGAATGTGAGGACGAGGATCCGAAATTGCGTCCACTGCCTCTTCCGTCACCTGTACTAGCTCCTGCGGCTTCTGAATCGGACGAGAATACCGGGTCGGCGTCTGCTTCGGTGTCTATCTGGTCAAGGAGCGAGCGATTGATGAAGTCTTCGTCGGTGCGACAGTGCGGATGCACGGCAGCGTACTGTTGTACAATAGAGGACGCCAGGGTGAACAAACAAACGCGTGGTGTGGTGGATGATGTCTGATAGGAGGGAGTGAGCACAGAGAGACGATGTTGGACGACAAAGTTGGCGGTTGAGCACAACAAGTACCTATCGCGTCAAGCGCGCGAAAACACGCTTCGTGACTCGCAACACGGGCGCGTCAAGAGGTAGTGATAGGCTGAGTGACGTAGCTAATGGGTTCAGAAGAGAAGTTGAGAGCGTGCGCGATGGTGACGGCGGCAAAGAGGAGACTGATGGACGAAGCGCGACACGCGTGAGATCGACGAGAACGATGACCGCCGGCCTTGTAGATGGAGGGGCGAAAGCAAAAGCGAGGATAAGCAATCAGAGTCGAGCACGCGAGGGACAGCGAAGAGAGACACGCGAACGCTGTGCGGCACGGCGGGCGGGAGCGTCGGGCAGTGACAGCGGGCGGGAAGTGACCGGGTGATTGAGCAGAAAGGGGGGTTTATTGTTTTGCAGTTGGGCCGAGGGCACCCCTACAACGCTGACAAAGCATTTGATGCAAGACCTCGATTACTGCTAGCCGTGCTCTCTTTCTATATGTGGGGTGTCTTTACCATACTTAGTAGTCATCCACTCTAGTTCAAAAGGCCCGGATCAGTGGGTTGTCGGGGTCCACCGTTGGCTCTGCGCACGGACCACCTCCCATCCCGCTCGCTGCGCGCATGTGTGTGCCTATCGACGCTGTGCATATTGTGCGGTGGCGCAGGGTCGCAGAGGCGAGCTTGTCCAGCGAGAGCATCGGTAGCGGCAGCTGGTGCGCTCAGGAGCAGGCAGCAGCTCTGATGGTGGTGGAAGTGCAAGGACAAGAAAGCCACCCCGGTAACATTTGCCGGACTTCACAAGTCACAGACCATCGAAGCCGAAGATGTCTAGTCTCAAGTACGCGTACGTAGTTACGAGTCGCTGCAGTTGTCGTCTACTCTGCTTCATTTAACATATTTGTATGGTATATCAAAATAAAAAGTGTCTACAGACGTCGTTACAACAGGTCAAACAAATTCATGTATGTGCGAGAGTCATAAGTAGATCGTGGATCGGCATTAATTAGCGCATGATCATATGAATATCTGTGACATAAATTAGTGCCAGAGATCACAGAAGACAGGAACCGGTTCAGAGAGCAACTCACGGTATATTGTCCTCGAATATCGAAAAAAAAAAGAAAGAAAGAAAAACTCTTCATAAATACCAAAACTATGTACCGTCGTACGTCCCAGAAGTAGGCATCCTGCTTCCTTATGACCGTCGTATGTCTATAACGATGCCTCCCGTCACAATCCCAAATGCGATCCATATTCCGACTGCCCATGCCAACGCGCCGATAAATCGCCACCGCGCGCGCGACGCCGCCTGCTCCATAGAGTACGGAGAGCGCGGGTCGTAGTACGGTAACAGACAACCCTGCTGCTGCAGGATAGGAGTGGGTCCGTACGTAGTCCCCTGTTGATGGTGAAAAGGGCCCGTGACGTAGGGAATACTAGCCGAACCAGACAGGGAGTGCGGGGACGATTCTGATTGTTGGACTGGGGAAGGGATGGAAGGGATGGTCGAGTACGCTGGAGGTGGTGAATCTGGTTTCGTAGTAACCATTAATATTGTACTCGTGTCGCGTATACAGTATACTGAAGATTGACGAGGGACTGCAGACGCGGACGCACACGGGCCCAAGGGGGAAAACCAAACCAAGTATGTCACGTCACACGAAAAATAGAGTTAAATAAATATTTATATTTCTTCGGGTTGATATCGAACGATATTTTGTGGTTTTACATATTTCGATTTCGATAGATTAATATTATACACAGAAACATTTAATATGAGATGGCCATGCCGAAGTGCGGGAGCGTCGACTGACTGTCGCTGTCACACGGCTGTCGGACGGACCAAATAGGGCTCAATTAGTCTTGGTGACGAATCCGTATTGACTCGGCTTGTCTTACTCACTTTCACCATGGGCCGATACACAATCGCAAGGTCTGCCCTCTCTTTTCTCTCCCTCCACATCTTGCATTCCACTGACCCCCCCCCCNTTTCCCTTTACGCCCTGCAACCATGCGCATGAAACACAGAGCTGCAACGCTCGGGCTGTCTATCGTAGGCTCAGTCGTCAATTTCAGCGTTGCCATCCATGTGTTGTCCTTCTGGCGCGTGCTCAAGTGGGAGTCCGAGAGCGAGTGGGAGGGCACTACAGACGGGTGGAGGGTTGACAGCATCAAACTCATATGGATGCTACTCTGCGCGTACTTTACGACTGCGAGCGTCGTTTGTGGCATTGGCGCAGTCGGTGTCATCAAGGTGTGTAATCCGCTTCTTGTTCTTACGTTCTCCGCTCATCAGCCCGTCACTAGCGTACACCATCATTCGTGCGCCTCTACAGAGATTACTCTCTCGCAGACATAGTCTTTTGCGGTCTGCTAACGGTCGTCACGGCCCTTGTCTCCTTCCGTCCTGCAGCGCGTGCCATAGTCTGTGAGGAGATATCTGGACAACCAGAGCTTCTGCGCGATCTCGCAGAGGCCGGCCTCAACCCAGAAGACTGCGAACAGTGGTTTGAACATGCTGCGGTCGGCTTCGTGGGCATTGCAGCCATTCTACTTGTTGTCCGTGTACGTACGCCACCTGTTGCAGTTCGTTGCTCGTTTCTGACTGACGTAACATTTCGTTTTCTTATCTCAATTCCATTTGCCTAAATCAGTTGCAATTCCTTTTCACGGTATCTAGTTTCTATAAGCAGCTCATACGTCAGCATATCTATGGTTCCATTGAGCTCAGTGAGTCCGACGTCGACGATGATGGCTCGCCACAGCGAATTTTCCTCCTCCCCGCACGCACCAAGCAAGATATGTCAAGCGGATCCAGGATGGGTCTAGACTATGCGCGTGACTGCTCCGATGTCAACGCCGTGCTTGTTTATGCTCCTGTGTCACTCAACTCGCTCTCCGAGTCTGAGGCTCGCGAGCTCGGATCTAGTGAGGCATGGGTATCTCACGCGCCCGAACACACACAGGCGAGGCATCACCGACACTCGCATTCGCATTCGCATTCGTATTCACACTCCCCCCGCTCACACCGACATAGTCATAACCAGACATCTTCGCATGGACGAATCGGCCTATCCATTCTGGCTGAGGAGGGACTGTTGCCATCATACTCCGAGTCGGCTGACTTTAAAGTATAAATCGAATTTCTTGTCTCTGTCGTAACAAATAACCTAGTCCCCACTTTCATTCGGTCATATTCATAGTGCGTATTCTCAGAGGTGTCAAATCACTCCGTACTTCTTCTTCATAACTTCAAATCTTGGTGCACTGTTTCTGTGTCTCGCACGTTCCCACTACTATTCACGGCCCCCCACATACAACTGTTGTGTATCCACTACTTATTCACGTTCCCTTTTGTCATCGAGAAGAAGGTTGGTTTGTATGAATTTTTTTATTATGCGTCTTGCGTTATGGTTGTATAGTTTGCCGAAATACAAGACTTGGTTGTAGGTGTTGTATTTTACTTGATCTTATCAAATAGAACAAGAGAACTGCTTATGTGAGCAAGGCGTGGGAATCACGTCATTGCCTTGCGTTGCGAAAGAAAAGAAAAAGAAATTGAAGGACTCATCTCGAAGTTTCAGCCCGCAGCGCAGTAGCTCGCTCTCATACTCTCATATTCAAGCTTCATCTTCAGAAAAAATTATTTCGATAATTCCTCCTTTTTAATTGCCCTGACTACTTTTGTTGTTGCCTTCTGGTTGCTCAACATTTGCGTCAACAAAGTTCAGTTCTCACTCCGCCACGCTCCCGTGCCAGTTTCTGATTCATTCGGCTTTTCTCTCCTGTACGCTCTTCTTACAAACCCAGTCACCCCTCTTTTCGCCGCTCATACTACGCTCCTAATTTCTTGAAGCTTCACGTTCTTGTCATGTCTCCAGCTCTTGCAGTACAGTCTTCGTCTTCTCCGAGCTCCTCAAAGGGCGCCTCGAAGCCCGCACCACGCGCGGAATCCGCTCATGCGCAGCCTCGCACACGCAGGACGAGAGTTGTCAGACGGAGAGGAAGAGGGCGGCTGGATGGATTGGAGAGCGACGAGGAAATAGAGCGCGATGCTATGAGCGATGCATCAGACTCGGATGAACCATCTCTCGTCGACTCGGCCTCTGACTCGGAGCCAGAGAGCGATGCCGAGTCAGCTATACTACGCAACAGGCGGCGCCGTTCGGATACCCCGAGCACGACGCAGAGCCCACCCCCAGGTGAGGTCGAGGCAGCCGCCGCGCTCGATGGGTTCACCATTGCGAAGCCGGACCTCGGTACGGTCGCCCACGAGCCTCCGCACTCGGCGCCTGCGTTTCTGAGCACCGGCATGCACTGGTCGGACATGGTTGCGGACGAAAGCGCAGGCATCAGTGGGGCTGGGGCGCTGCCTGTTATTGACTTCGCAGACCTGCATGTGCACGTAGGCGTTGATTCCGAATTATCGCCGGCTGTAAAACTGTCGGGCGCATCGGAAAACTTCCCGCCTGACCATGAGCGAGAGGAGGATGCGGGCAGTCAGCAAGGTACAGAACGGCCTCACCGTGCCAGATCCATCGCTAGTGAACGTCCTGCACCTGGCCAGAGTGCACGACAGGCATATCAACATCGTCTGCAGACTGATCCGCAGTTTGTACCGACTGTAGGCGAGTTCTGGGGACATGACGACCGGCTCATGCAAAAAGATCTACGTAGCCTGAGTGGATGGTGGAGGGGCCGTTGGCAAGGGCGGGCTCGAGGCAGAGGTGGGTTCAGTTCTAGGGGAATGCGGGGCCGGGGCCGAGGGGGGAATTTTGGAGGTCCTGGTCATTTTCTCCAGGATGGTGAAGACACAGCAGAAGCTGTGACATCTCAGCATACTGAGGATGGACCTGCATTAGAGCCCACTTTGCCACCGATTGAAAAGGCATGGACTCACGATGGTTTCGAGGAAATGAAGGCACGCGACGAACGACGCCAGACGTCAGAGCAACAACGCGCAACGAGACCAGCTGTTCAGCCTGGTGGACGAGGCGGCTTCGTTAATCGCGGACGTGGTTCGCCTACCCAACAGCGGGGTGCATTCTCATCATCTCTGCGCGGGCGTGCCGGCGCGTCGTTCTTGAACCGAGCGCAGCCCGATCGCACTTGGTTTGCAATGAAGCCAGAGCGGATCTGGACGAAGCAATTTGAGGGTTTCTTATACCTGGATCCGACGCTTAAGCCGAAACCTGGTCGCCCGGCAGGTTTCCGTGTGAGCCTACCTGGGAAGGGCACTGAAGTTATCCGTGCATCGGCTCCGGTCGCACAGGAAGAGCCGGCTGCTTTGCGTTCGCAGGCGCCATCTGAGGCCACTGATGCTGGTGCGGGGAAGAGGATTGTCGTTAAAGTACCTAAACGTGCTGACAAAGAGAATATGGAGAAAGTGGAAGCTCCAGAGGTACAACCGGAGTCAGTCACTACTGTTGAGGAGAGCTCTGTCCCAGTGATCCCAGTGGACCGCAGCTCTTCGCCAGCTTGGCTCCCAGTATCCCCTGCAGAAAATGTACCTTCGGTCTCTACGGCAGTTCTCTCTCAGCCCGCGTCTCCCCACTACCATATTCAGAATGGCGTGGCGGCCACTCCAAGCCTTACGAGGTACAGTTCATTGAGTGACAAGTCAACTGTGGACATCGCGTCTATCACTGCTCCTACTTCAGCACTATCCTTGGAAACTGAGAAGGGTCGCGTAGAGTCAATACCTGCGGAGCCCATGCTTCCTATGCAGCCTGCATTTTCACCGCCAGCTCAGCCTTCGCCTACATACGGCTCTCCTTATGCATTTGCCCCCACTTTGCCGCCTGGTATCGCGCTCAACCAGCAAGGCTTCGCATTCGAGGTAGCTAGTGGCCGCCCAGTCTTCTACATGCATGCCACGCCGCCGCCGCCTATGCCTATATATACCCCCCNGCCCTCTGCCATTTGTTCCAGGACATATGCACCATCATTCAATGTCATCTGACTTCATGCAGGCGCCTTCGTCAACGCCTCCGCTTAACGGAATTGTCGACCCCGCGACTGGTCAGCCAATCTTCTCACTTCCGCGTCAGAGCAGTCGCATCGAAATTCGTGCGCCGACTGACGCGCAGGAGGGTAAGGGTAAGAGCGAGCGCCGCCCATCAAATTTGCGCAGCACGACGGTCGCGGAGCACAGTCAGAGCGAGTCTACATATACACGTTCGCACCCTCAGCCTCCTCTAGCTGCGCCGCTTGGGCTGGCGCGTTATGCATCTGCCCCGGAATTTTTCCCCTCGCCCGTGGATATGTCTGCAAGCGTGACTGGTCCCGGATCTCAGCATGCATACCATGCGTCTGAGGGAACTGCGTCACTGTCGCCTGGACACGAGGAGCGGCCGCCTGCTGTACCGCCGGCGGTAGATTTAGGTATGATAGGGTACGCCGGCTACCAACAGCAATATTACTATCCCGAACAATATTACCCGGCATACGTTGAAATGCCACCGCAGCCAGGCCAGTACGACCCGTATGGTGTTGACCCACTGCACCAACCTCCCATTTACTACTGAGTAGTTATATTGGACTTTGTATTCTCTTTAGCGTCCCATTTTCTTTGTTCTTCCTTTCTTTTATTTCTTGCTGTGTCTTCTCTCTTCCCAACCTTGCTTTTATTTTTTTTTCGTGGTCACTGAGATCCAGGCTTTATCTTCTGTTCTCTGTTATTGACATTAGCACATACATCGACAACATTTTCATGTCAACTACGACACGCATACTCATGTACATCTTCTTTCATGACACTCTTACTCACTTTCTGTTCTTTCTTACGTCGCTGACTCCTGCTTCCTCCCAACTTATGATTCGTCTTCTCTCCCGTGTTTCTTGGATCCTTATTCAGTATCACCCTGCGTTTGTCTCATTTGTATTCGCATTACGCTTTATTATCAAGATAGTTTGTGAGATGATTCATATATTGAGTTCACAGAAAATTCGAATGAGCCACCTACTTAGATTCTTTTGCATTTCATTGAATGCTTCTCCTTGAGAAGCCTTTGCTTAAACAGTAAGACAGATATTCAGAGGATCTACTTTCCCCTCTTTTTAAGCTCAAAAGTAAAATACAATTCTTCAGCTGTTTTATTTACAACACTGGCAGAATACTCCAAGTTCGAGTACCAAATTCCGATGCGGGACTCGGAATCTATAATACTTGTAGGAAGAAAATAAGACAGTCAATCAAGTGACTTGAATTCCAAATATTGAATCATGGCTTAGGAAGGAAACAACACACGGAATGCCCTAGTAAAAGGCGAGGGCATTGTTATTTTGTGATGTTCCCAGCCATAGTCTACGATATAGACGGTTCTTAGACGTGGAATCCTCAGATGAATTTCGTTCAGTCGGCGGTGTCACTAACATCACCGTTACCGTTACTCGGCACGTGTGTACTGTACTCTCAGTGAACTCAGCGACTGGCTCGAAGCTAAGAGAGAAACAACATGTCCGCAACAACGTCAATCTCGCCATTTTCTGCTGCTCACCGTCTCTATGTGAAGTCACTGTACAAGCGCATCCTCCAGAATGAGCTCGACTGGACCGTGCGCCGTGACCTCTGGCGTTGGAAAGCAGCGCAGGTCCGCGCTGAGTTCGAGAGAAATCGGTGTGTGTGACTGTTCATATAAGACTTAAAGCTTCGCTCAAAGGATCATCGTTTGTTCACGTATAATGCACCGCAAACTGATACAGAGATGTGCACGACCCGCGTGCACTCTCAGTTATATTGGCGAAGGCCGAGGCTGATCTCGCAGCGAAGAAGCACCCTGATCCTTACATCAGTTAGTCTGATATGTTATCTGATATAATTGCTGTAGTTTGACAAGTTTTGCTCTGCTTTAAAGTCCCTGTGTCACCGGGCGGTTCGAAGTGGTCAGTTATTGTGCTTTTGTTCTCAGCTCAATTTTGCGTGTTTATATCCTACTACTACTACAGGGAACGTAACATTCCAGTATGCTGTTAGCCTATGTCTTTGTTGAACGTAGCTAATTGTTCCTTCTACTTCTCAGCCAGTGATGGGACCAATATACGACCATCTAGCCGCAGACTCGCACCATTGATTAGCATTACTGGCGTCTGGCACGTCTTGATGTATAGACAGACCTCTTCCGTCACAGGAATTGATGCGTCGGGACTTAGCTCAACTGAAAACATTTGAACATTGCTTAGATGTACAAAATGACGAAGCGTACCCTTCACTTGCCATCAATTTTGATGGTCATCTTGGCCTTAAATGGCGTGTAACTTTTGACCCTCGCATCTAGTGAGAACATTTGGATGCATTGTCGCATCAGCCTATTCCCTGTCCCTTTCCTTGCGTCGGAATCATGGGCCTGTGAGGGGCAATCTCATGGGTTACAGTAAGTGATTATGGACAAGTCTACTAAAAGCTTGATCTTGAATCTGTGATGGACGTGTTTTGTGGATACAGAATACCCTTTGCTAGGTAATTTCCGGATCTTTTCACAACTTCACCTTCTTCAGCCATAAGCACCGTTGCTTGATACAGTGATAGGGGCCATCAAAAATAACTTACGTGTCCCTCCCCTAACAAACCCCCCACATGCCTTTCGTGTTATAGACAACGTGATTCGTGGGATACCACCACTGGTACAAAGTATACCAACCAATCCCAACAACAGCTCCCAGAATTATATTCCCACCAGCTTCGACAAAATTACTTTCAAAATTGTTTTGAGTTCCGGTTCTTATTATGAAATATCTCGCGGAACTAAAGAAGTACTGTTGGGGATTTAGACCGCCATCACAGCAAAGCGATCGTAGTTACACTCGTTTCTTATGCATGCTTCCATTGATATATCATGTTGTCATTCTTATAGTCTGGCCTGCTTGAAGACGTTTTAGCTAGCCATTCAAGTAGCTCCCGTTACAAGAGAGAAGGGTATGACCATTACTGGCTATTTACACATCAATAATTTGAATAAAGATATTATGTAAACAAGAATTAAACATGCAGTACCACAGCGAAGGGGTCAATATCATCAATACCTGGAACGTGCGCCAGTGTAGTACTCATATTCGTCGAAGTCCTCATCAAGGCCCGAGCGGTACATAGTCGCCTCCGTAACCTCAAATTTCATCGAGCACTTCATTGTGTTTTGAGCGTAACTGATCGAGAGGCCCAGAAAATTTAGTGCGACAAGGCCGATCTTCTGTCCCTTAGCAAAATTAGCCATGATTCCTATGATCGTGAACGGGATATCAATGTGGAGTTGAGGTAAGAAAGACGAGTGTTCTGACCGTCGACACTGTAACAGTTACCCTTGAGCTCCTTAAAATGTTTACCGAAAAGATCTTCAACATCCTGAGCGGTCTGCCGAACCAATCATTCTCGTATTGCAGATCGTGTATCTCAATGAACTCACGTATTCCTTGATGGTTACCGTTGAGGTTGGCTTATTCGTTGGCGTGGGTTGGATAAGGATACCTTTCCCGTCAAAAATCGCATGGAACTCCGAGTCTTCTGCTTCAACGACTTCGTCAATCTTGCAGACCTTAGGATCTCCTCTTCTAAATTTGTATTTTTCAGTTTTTACTTCCTTTTGTAAGCTGAAGGCAAAGAAGGCACGTTTATCAATGGATTGGTTCACGCCAATTGAGTTGCATACCTTGTTCAAAATCTCTTGAGCAGTACATCGACTTTCTTCGTATCTGCCTTGGCCTTAGCTGCGGACGTCACTGCAGACGAGCTAGCCGATGGACCGGCTTCAGGCTCGTCAGATAACTTTGATGTCCTGACTCGTTTGGTGGGAGGCTGGTTCTCGAGTGCGTCCTCTAGCTAGTAAACGAATTGTAAAATTAAAGCACGTCCTTCTAAATGTGACAGCTATATATACCTCGAAGATTCGCTTTCGCATCGCGTCGATAACCTAGATAAACTTCTTTGTTAGCTGCGACGTCCAGGAAAACTAGCCGCGTCTTTATGTGCAGACCTCTTTCGTCACAGGAATTGACGCGTCTTCGAGATTTAATTCAACTGAGGGCATTGAAGACGTTGCTCAGATGCACAAAATGACACGTAAGTAGCATTTATTTCACTTGCCATTAGCCTTGACGGTTAGCGTGCGCTTTCTGCCCTTAGTTGATGCGTAACTTTTGGATGAGAACTTTTGGAGATTCTGCTGCATCAGCCCGTTCTCTTTTTCTTTCCCTTGTATTGGAGTCATCGGCCTATGAGCGGCAGTGAGATAGGTTTTGGTAAGTCATTTTTAAAGGACTTAATTCTATGGAATGAACGCGTTTTTGTGGGAGTAAAATACCCTTTTGTCAGGTAACCCCACTTCGGCTTGAGAGTCACCGTTGCCTAGTCAAGAATATTAATAACAACTTCTTCCTTATCAAACAGTCACACTAGTACTTCTCGTTTCGCAGACACATATGATCTGTGGGGTACTTAAGTGCTTTACTTGCTAACTGCTGAGCAGAACGGCAGTTGGCAAAATTGGCAGAACTTGGCAAAGTTTGGCAGAAGATAAGCGTCACAGTATATTTTTAATGTAAAGTCACCAATATAATTTTGAATGAATTGATAACTTTGCAATATCCTGTAACGAATTCAAGCAGAAATAGTCAATTCTGCTGAGATCATGTCATATATCATATATGTCTAAGACATAAGTTACCATATTTGGAGAAATCTGCTTACATATCTGCCACTTCTGTGATCTTCCAGGGTACTTACTACCTACATCATATTCACACCAACTTCAATGAGTTCGCTCTGCTCCCGCGGGATTGGGCCAGCATTCATCGGCATGACATGATTTCCTTTCGTGGAGATACTTGTGGGACTTTGAAGCACTGTCGGGGTTTTGACCACCATCTTTGAAAAAGTGATTGTAGTGATTGCATTCGCTTCCTACGCATGGTTCCCTTGATACATGAAGCTGCCGTTCTTCTTATATGCCTACCCCAGATGATGGTTCGGAGTTTCAGCGTGTTATTTCCCCCACCAGCTGAGCTGAGTCAAAATGAGTTCCGAATCATTCGCCGAAGGTATACAGCACTTGTGAGTCAACCATTAGACATTAGACATTTCATAAGCAACTCGAAGCTGGATTAATAGCAATTTCTCTTTTCAGAATCATTGCGAAGCAATATGCTGCTGCCAGCTGGAGTCAGTTTATCACGTGTATCTCATTTTCTTAATGCTCATTTTATTTTGATTGATATAAGCACTGGCAGTGTATGAGTATATGATTACAATTGACCGAGAGATCGAAGTTATCTGGCGACGTAAGCTCACATGGGCGACGATATTATGGTTTTTTGTGAGATGTTTATTACTTTTTGCTTATTTCTCGTTCTCGTTGACATTGATATCAAGAATCGATATACATTGCATTTATCCTTTTTACCGACGATGATTGGTACTATTTCCTCAAATCAAGACTTTTCCTCCAATAATGCTAACAGAAAACTTAGCATTCTATGTACGGTTTACAGAAGACGTGAGCCACAAATATATTTATTTATTCTGATCAATGATATATGTCTTGCAAATTATAGCAGTAAGTGACTCCTCTAAAACGGTTTTATTTCTTTTAATGAATTTACTTGCTGCTGTAGATGCATCCACTTTGTGAAATTTCCAGGTACAATGCAGATCATTATTAACATCTCGTCCGGCGCGACACTTTCTCTACGTCTTTTTGCTCTATATGAACAGTCATTGGTAAGTTCGTAAGTTTTCTTGAATACTGGATACTCAAGATATAAGGCAGTGGATCTTACTTTTACTTGTGCCTTGCCTTGTTGCGGAGATTACAGTTGAAAGTGTGCGTACTCTTTCTTCTGACGAAGTTGTATATCTGAAAACTCCGGAAGTGGGCCGTTTCCGGAGGAGTTCCTGTCCTTTTACCGAGTGGTGGGTGGCTGCATGCTATGTGCTCCTTTCTGAATTGAAGCTGAGTTATATTTCAAGGTCAAATTGGGTGTATTTTAACAGGAAAGTCGACTCAGTAAGCTGTTATGAAATTTTCCCATCCCCAGTATTCATTCTGACTTTGAAACAGGGGAAATCGTTAGTCAATGCAGTTTTTTCTCATTTAATTCTTGATTGTCAACAAAATTATCAGGCTTTGCAGCTTTCTGGATTGGACAACTTGTGTTCCCAACGATCATATTCGTGTTGACGTTTGCTAGAGCTTTTCGAAGCGGGTTTATGAGAGGGGGAATCCTTGAAATAATACTTCGCGATGGTACGCTTATCTTTGACTATGTAGTATGGGCACGGGGCTAAAGTGAGAACGTCTCTAAAGGGCTTATCTACTTCCTGTACGCTATTTTATTGGCTTGGAGCACATTATTTATGCTAAGGGCTTAATTTGAAGCGTGATTTTCTGCGCCAATCTCATGAATGTCGTTACCTACGCGGTAAGCTGTATTTTTTATGCTTACACATCGGTATGCAACTAATGTTCTTTTTCGTAGACTGCTCTTGTGCGCTTCTTGTTTCCTGATAGAACAGCATACACTAATATGCATGTTTCAGGAGGATGTCAAGTTCATCAACGCCCCTTTCACAAATGTTATCACATCATTGATGATCTGTCGACTGACACTCAATCTGCGCGCCGGTCGAGATGAAAATGTCGAGACGCTGCCTTCACTGCGCTTCACAAACTTATCCAAGCTCCCGACTAGACATTCTTCGAGACCGTTTCAGAGTAATTCAAGGGCATTAGAGCTCAGCACATTTTCAGTTTCGCACGATTAGGTTTTGTATGAATTCGTGAAAACTTTGGTCTTGTTTGAGAGTAGTATGGTTGATATCTTCCCTTGCTCTCAGTAGACTGTATATCGAGTAGGATAGGGAACTTACTCAAATTTAAAGTACTCAAAGAGGGACATTCTCCGGGATTAGTAAATGACTAGTCACTGAAACTAGCATGATGAAATTTTGAACCTATTTACTAAGTTTTCTCGGCTGCTCTCAACGAGGCACTAATCCATGCCAACACTAACTCGCACGATACCTTCTTCGATTCCGTATCCCCCNAACCCACTCGCGCTCGTTGTAATGAGCCAAAACGGTGTAAGGACAGGACACTGTGAAATTTGTGCCTAACGAAGGGCCCTTCGCGCTCTGGAGCGCGTCAAAGAATGCGTGCGATGCTGCTGCGGTGGTGAATGTCAAAGAGAAAGTGGACCGAAGTTGTTATCCGAGTTGCGTCGACGACAGTGATCATACTTCTGTCTAGTCACCCATATTGGGAAGAAGACGTCCTTGATGATGAATTGCGCGTAGTCAGGTGAAGGAGACGGCAAATGAGCGAAGGCCAGAGATCTCTTTCGTAGATAGTCGCAGACTGCTTCCGTACTGGCGTTGATTTTACGAACGCGAGTGGCGAAATCCCATGAATTATTTTCCGTGACTATGGCATCTTCCTGATAATAAACGTTTTCTTGAACCCGAAGTGCCGTGATTAAGGCTTAATCACTAAGCTGGCTATGAATTGCCTATTGAACAAATGCGGCCCCAAAGTAGAAGGCGAACAACTCGCCTTCCGCTGAACAACTTAGTCATACTTGTCACTACAATATCCACGAATTGAAATACGTCAACATTGAAGACCGTATCGTCAACTATGATTGAGAGCCCATGCTAATCGGCGAGCTCGCAAAAACTTGGTATATCTGGAGACTGTAATAAAGGGATTGAGGGGATTGAGGGACCTCGCAAAAGAGGGCAACAACAGAAGATGCGTTTCCAGTGCTGTAATATTCACGTTGGGATTCTCAAAGAGTATGATGGGCCCTGTTCCCCATCGCTCTGTCAATGATGCACATCCTATGACCTGTAGCTAGATTTTCTAGAATTCTTCTGGATAGCGACTGGAAATGTGTTGCTCAAAAGATTTTGCGAGTCTCCAGTAATCGAGTGGAAAGAGCACTGCGTGGAATTTCTACATCAAGAGCAGACCCCGCTACTGAGAAGTGCTCAAGTCCAAAATGTACAAGTTTTATTGTAGAAGAGACTTCCGAGGGAGCGAACCGTTTCATTAGATTTAGAGAGGCGTATTCTTCGGCGATACGCGCGGTCGGGACTAACAGAGCCGTGTCTTCGTCGTTGCTTAAAATCTTCATACATATCATTATTAGCTGTTCAAGGTATTGTCTATAAGTCATGCTATCCATCTATTATTCATGGATGTTGCTTGCCTTCTGAATGCTTTTGTGAACAAAGAGTCTTAAATAGCCTGTCGACATTATATCGACGATTCTCATATCGCCTTCAGCCCAATAGACATTATCTTTCCGTGTCTAAAAGAGAGACTAAGAGTGCATGTGTAACACAGGGTATAGAAAGAAGCTCCCAAAGCAGCGTTGCTTGGAGGCGACCGATGAGAGTAACTCTTTCATGTCGAGAAGGAACAGAGAGACAGCTCACAAATGGACAACACGTTTTATACATTACCCCAGGATCCGAACTAGGGCTACTAGTAGTGACAGGTCTAACTGGGAACTGTTAAAGTTAACTTTGAAATTTCTATAAATTCGGAGGTAAAGATTATGTAATGGCTTGTGCAAGGTGCGGCGACCGTCACCTTGCCTTTCAAGTTTCAACAGCCCCGCGCTGACCGACCCTAAAGCCAATAAATGGCGCGCACGTCCTCTCAGTTGAAACCCGACGTCCAAAGAGCACTTCAACACGCCATTGGAGAGGTCAACAATGCTGCCTCTTCATCTACCGCTGCCGACGGTCCAACAAAGAAGCGCAAAAGGAAGGCAAAAGACACGGCGGAAACGACAGAGCCTCAGCATGCTGTAAACATGAATGCAAACCGCCTAAGTACGGATACGGGTGCGGTGGACACGACTGATGATGCAGAAGGAGGCAATAGAAAGAAGAAAAGGAAGAAAGGCTCTGTGAAAACAAGAACTGTAGAGTCTGTCGTGCCTCGGAAAGAAGAGCGTGCTCCTGGAACGAATGCAACCTCGAGCAAGAAGAAAATCAAGAAACCTGTAGGGAAGCGTCGACGAGATCAATCGTATTCCGACATCGTAATCGACCCACTGCTCGAAGAAAATGATAGTGAGGATGCAAACTGGTTTTTCTCCCCTGATGGTGAGCATAGTGGAACCACAGAGTCGAATGTAGTCCCGAGCAAGAAGAAAAAGAAGAAATCTGTGGAGAAACCTGCGGGGAAGCGTCGACCAGGTCAATCGCATCTCGACGTCGTAATCGATCCTCTGCTCGAAGAAAATGATAGTGGGGATGCAAACGCGTTTCTCTCCGCAGTCATGACTGCTGCTGCTGCTTCGTCTTCATCTTCTTCCCCATCTGCGGCTGCTATGTCTGCAGCTCAACAAATCCTACATGCCTCCCAGCCACACCTGCCTTCCACCGGGTACACTTACTATCCGACTCCGTATGGAGCGCCTGGATTTCCGAGCGCCCCGCCTAATCAAATGTCTGGGTTCTCGCCCGATGCCTTGGGATTTCACCCCTCGCTCTCTGGCGAGGAGCTTGCTCGTGCAGTGCAAAATATAGATCTTTCGAAGCTTGCCAATGCTATTCGTATACTCGGAGATAACGCAGCATCGGTGACTTTTCCGCTTCCTGGCCAAACGGGACCTTGTCAGTTGGGGACGGGTCGAGCGCCTCTACCGTCCAACCATACCAATGTGCCTATTTATGCATATGGTCATCGTACGTTTCCACCTCCCTTACCGATGGGACAGGTACCTGCGCCATCTGCGTTAATTCTCGGCCAGTCGATGCACATCCCAGAACATTCATCAAGCAGAATTCCGACGACGTCGATGTTTGTTGACCAGGAATCTGATCATGCATATTTGCTTGCTAACAAATGGCTATCCGCAACAAAGCTTAACGAGCTGGTGAGGACAAGAGGTGAGGCTAACCTCGAAATCATATCTGTTTTCCGCCTCTCAATGTATATGCTAGGTTTGATATATAAGAAGGGCAAATTCTCGACTTCTGAAGAAGTAGCCATCAGAGATGCCATTGAAAGCTATCGCGAGGTATGTCGTTTATTTGTCAGTTGGATAGATTTCTTACCTCTCTTCACAGAAAAACACCTTTACCGACGAGCAAGTTAATGAGATCATATTCGCCAAAGGTTCGAAGGACTCGACATTTTGGTTCGAGATAAGTGAGTGTTTCCGTCATACAAACATTTCTCACATTTTAATGGTTGGGTTTTTAGCCTCTCATGTTCCTCAAAGGCCGGTTGTTGCGGTATACCATCATGTTCGACGCAGCTACCACCCTTTGAAACAACAGGGCAAGTGGATGCCCAGTGAAGACGATAGTCTGAGACAGTAAAGAGCTTTCGCTATTTTCGCTGCAATAATTGCTTAAACGACTTCTTTTGGAATTTAGAGCTGTTACTGAACTCGGTCAGGCTTGGGAGAAAGTTAGCAGTCGAGTAGGACGCATGGCTGGTGATTGTCGCGATCGCTGGAGAAATCATATTAACAACAGTAACGAACGTATCATGGGTATGCTCTCAAGTTCAACTTAGTTCTTTCTATTGAGCTGCTCACGCGTGTGCAATTTAAAGGCTCATGGTCCAAAGAAGAAGAGGACAGGCTAACACTCATTGTTACGGAAATGACAATAGCAAAGGGTAAAAATGCAGATCAGGACGTTTTCTGGACTCAAGTTGCAGAGCGCATGGGAAACACCCGCAGCCGTAACCAATGCCGGATAAAATGGTACGTATAAATCATTAGGAGATCGCATAGCTTAAGATTGATTTAGATTGATCACAGGACTGATGCTCTTAGCAAGACCGTGAAGAACGAAGGTCAGAAGCCTCGCTGGAGTCAACAAGATGCATTTATTCTGGTGCACAAGTATGTAGATATGGCTATGTACGCCAATGTATCTTTCTGACTTTGTTCAAGGATCGCTTCTTTAAACGTACGGGACGACTCCGAGATTGATTGGAAGCTGCTCGCGGATGACGATTGGAATCTATGGAGTGCGCACTCGTTGCAGCGCCGGTGGCTCACGCTTAAACGCAGTGTCCGTGGACATGAAGAGATGACTCATCAAGGTCGGGGGTTTTCACTCTTTTGTTGTGTTTACGCAACTCACAGGTATGTGTTGCTTTAGAAATTATGGACATTCTCCGTGTAAAAAAANGCGCATGCCCCTCCGGTGCATGCACCAGTGAAGGTTCGCGTGACTAGCACACCGATGGTACCGATAGACCACCAGCTTGCGGACGTCCAAATTGACAACTGCGGAAGGCCTGTTGCAGGGCCTAGTGAGTTTGTGCATAGTACAAGCCAACCGGAGCCCGCACAACCGGAGCCTGTACAACAACACTTCACTAGTATGATGATGTCTGGTATGCAGGGAACTGTCCCAGGGGCCGGAATCAGGCCTGCCGTATTCGCTGAAGCTCGTGCTCATGTTGCTCCCGAAGCTTATCTTTCGTCTTCTGACAGCGATTCTGATTCCTCCGGTAGCGATTAGATTTGCGAATGTATCCTCTTCGAAAATCTGTAGCTTCTAATTAAACTTACAGAAGTAGGCCTAAATTTCTTGAGTGTGCTGGACGGCAAACCAAGCTCAAACAACGTTGAATCATTTGGAATTAATCTCTCCGAAGGTCCAGTCCGTCTTGGGCTTATTAATTAAATCGAAGTGCAGTGGTGCTTTCTCGGCATTCGAACAAGGTGGAGACGCACAAGTTGAGCGTTAGTCTGCAAATCATCAAGGGTGTAATAGTATTTGTGAACGGGGCGGTGATGAACCTGAAGCATGCATGTTAGCGCATTATGTCATAAAACACAAAAAGACGCGCACAGGAGCAACCCATGAGAACATCAGTTGCATAATGACATCTTGTAATTATAGTAGATGTGGTCTGCTTACGACGTAGGTAAAAACGTTTATGAGATTAACACATACGATCACGCTTAAAATCAAGCATTGAGCAAACATTACTTAACCAATTCAAGAAAAGAGCGCACATGAAGTTATACCCCCTCCTTCGGACACACAACCGTCATCAATTTTTCTAGCATGCAATTCCTCACCGTACGCCACAAAACTTTGTATACTACTTGAATGCATATAAACAAAGCTGGAATAAAATTCACAGAGCTGGAAATTAAGTGTGAGAGCTGTTAAATTTGCTCGAAAATTATGAGGGATTTGGTCACAAATGAACTCCTTCGGACAGATGCGTGACAGTGTGACATTAGCCACTGAAGTTCTGGTACACGGACTCGATATTGCTATCTTCATCATCATCGCTACTGCTGCTCCCTCCACCACTCTCGTTATCCAGCAAGAACTCTTCAATTTTGGGCTTGGGAAGACGGATAGGACGTTTCTCTAGCCATTTACTTTGTGGTAAGTGGTCAATTTCTTTCCAAAGTTTTGCCTTTGCCTCCCATGAAGCAACTGCAGCTATATGCTGCTGCTTCATCTCTTCCCATCACATGTTCAAGGCAGCAGCAGCAGTGGCCTTTTTCTCCCTGTCCTTCTTACACTCTGCTGACTCCTTCACTTTCCTCTCCCTGCCCTCCTTTCTCTTCACCAACCAATCTTTTACAGCAACATCTGTGACAACTCTTCCAAGTCTGAGGATTTGTGCTTGGTCCTTCAATTACTTCTTTTCCTTCTCAGCAAGGGCTTCCTGTATCCTCAGGGCATGCATGTGCTGTATCACCAGCTGTGCATTTGCAGCCTCATATTTGTTGTTGAGCTTTGCAAGCTTGGCATGGGTATGTTGGAGAGCCTTTTCAAGCCTTTTATTTGTGACAAAAGCTCATCATCTGTCATTCCAGTACCATCAAAAACTTCATTGGATGCTCTTGCAAGTGCCTGCATGATCTTGGGATCTACTGGTCCAATAACAGGGGAAAATAGATCATGGTGAGACTGTTAGGTGGCAGCTGGGAATAACTCAGGTGGGCCTCCTTATGGTCAGATAGGTGCTGACTAGCAGTCAAGAGGATCTAGCAACTGAGAGGAGGCTCAGAGATACTATGCTCAAGACACGCTTAACACTAAGACAACACAAAGGTAAGTAGATTGATCAATAAGTAACAAATACAATAGTACCTAAGACTGTTACAATTTCCTTACTTTATCTCATCACATCACTCCGCTTATCTATCCATCTGCTTACTTCAACAGTAACCCTGGTATCACCTGATCACTTGTTCCACCAAGTTCCATACCCTTCTATGCTGACTGATGCTCATCCTTCACTCAGTCATCCTTTCCATCACATTCCATCTCTTTCCACCCCTATGTACTAGTAGTATATAAGGCATGTACTCAGAGCCCTAAGCCCCAAGCTTGAGCTCTTCATTCTCATAGCCAAACACCTTGTCACCTAGCCCACCAGTGTGCTTCTAAGCCTTACCAGTACCAGTCGATCCTCTCAGGCCCTAAACTGGCTCTCTGCTTACTCATTACTTTGCTCTACCTTGTACCTCGTCACTGTTACAGCCTTTGGCTTAACACCTACTGGCTTCGGCACTTGGCAGAACTTTGTTAATGATCTCAGGAACACGTTCATCACCACCGACAACAGTGCCGACGCCCAATGCCAACTCCTAAACATCAAACAGACTGGCACTGCAGATGACTACAATACTCAGTTCTGATCCCTGGTCACTCACTCCAATATATCAGACAAAAATGCACTCTCTGAAATGTACCAGCAAGGCCTCACCCGCAGCCTCATACAATGCATCTATGCCAGGGACAAACTCCCTGACACTATGGAAGAATGGTACCAGGCAGCGTCTCGGGCAGACAACCTCTACCGCCGACTCCAGGCACTCAATGCCACCAGCACCACCACAACGTCCTCTGCACCTTGTTCTACCCACTTCAAAAACCTCTTTTCCACCACCACTTCCTCTTTCCCCACATCCACCAACTCACCAAATTGCCCAAAGAAGCTGACACCTGAAGAATGTGAGAAATGCATGAAGGAAGGATGTTGCCTAGCCTGTCAAGAAGTTGGACATAATGCTCGGGACCACACCAAATACAAAACTCGCACACCAACCACCATCTGCCAAGTCGCTCCTGACCCAGCACCTGCACCCCCAACCCCTGCGGCAGCAGAACCAGCAAAGCCCACCTCGAAGGCTGACATCATTGCCCACATCCACTCCCTGCTACAGAATGTTGGAGATAACGTTGCAGAAGAAGTCCTGATGGAGCTGGACAATGCAGATTTTTGAAATGGAGGATCAGAAAGGCGCTGAGCCCTCCCATTACCATATCACCTGTACTTGTATCTGATTTGTCAAAACCTACAATGTGAATTCCTGTTCAAGTTAAAGTTTATGGTCAAACCATCTTAAGCAATGCCCTCATCAACTCTGGAGCAGAAGGCAAATTCATCAACTCCAAATTCATTGCTAAACACTGCATCCCAGTTCAAAAACTCGTCAAACCCATCCCAGTCCACAATGTTGATGGCACTCCCAACCAAAGTGGCACCATCACACACTATACACTTTGCCCCCTCTTATTCGGAAATAAACTCACTCTGGCATTTCTCCTGGTCACTTCACTCGGAAAAGAAGACATCATCCTGGGTCTACCTTGGCTTAAACAGTGTAATCCCATAATCAATTGGAAAGAAGGCACAATCTCTATCAGGCAAACCACTACTGCTGTTATGATATAGACATTTTTCATTTTAATTTCGCTTTCATGACACTCTTACATAATCATTATATAATAAGAGGATTAGTCATTGCTTAGGTAATCATTAGTCAGTAGGGGATTAGGTAATCATTAGGTAATCATTACTAAGCGGAAGGTTCTAGAAGGGATTACATCATCATTCCCCATCACTCTGGTTAGTAGGATAGCCATAGATTAGACCACCCCTAAAGTAGCACTGCTTGGTCTGTGCGCCAAGAATGTTTGTGTATAAATACCTGGGAATATAGACCTAGAGACCTCAGTTGAGTTCTCTCAGGATATCCACTATTCACAGTGTGACCCCTCCTAAGTCATCTTAAGCTCCACCCTTGTTGTCTTTTACTTGTTAGAACCTGTGCACCTCTGTTGTGTGTAGTGTTGCCCTAACAACTGCAACCTCCTTGGCTCAGCGTACTACCAAAACCAGTAAACCACTCAAGGATCTAATACCGGCCCATTACCACAATTTCATCCACCTATTTGAAAAGAAGGGAGTGGAATGATTTCCCATTGAACGGCCATACAACCATGCCATTGATCTCAAACCTGACTTTGTACCTCACGACTGCAAACTCTACTCCATGACACCCAAGGAAGAAGTTGCTCTAGATGAATTCCTCACCGAAAATCTCTGCAAAGGATACATTTGTCCATCCAAATCACCCATGGCATCCCCATTCTTCTTTGTTGACAAGAAAGACAATACTCTTCGACCCTGCCAGGACTACCGTGCACTAAATGAGGGAACCATCAAAAATGCCTATCCTCTCCCTCTCATCAGCAATCTCATGGACAAACTCAGAGGTGCCAAATACTTCACCAAATTGGATCTACAATCAGGATATAACAACATTTGTATCAAAGAGGGTGACCAACACAAGGCCACATTCAAAACCATCCACAGTCTTTTTGAACCCACTGTCATGTTCTTCAGCCTATGTAACTCTCCAACTACCTTCCAGATGTTCATGAATGACATCTTTCGAATCATCATCACTGAAGAAGCCATCCTCATCTACATGGATGACATCCTCATCTTCTCCAATAACCTGGAAGATCTTCATCGCAAAACCAACCAAGTCCTCAATGTTCTACAAGAAAATGATTTGTTTCTGAAACCAGAAAAATGTATTTTCGAAGTTCAGGAAGTCAAATTCCTGGGCATGATCATACACCCTGACAACATCCACATGGACCCCATCAAACTCACTGGCATTCAACAATGGCCTGAACCCCATACTGTCAAACAACTCCATAGCTTCCTTGGATTCTGCAACTTCTACCGCCACTTCATCCCCAACTACTCCAGCATTGCCTACCCCCTTAATGAACTCACCCGCACCAATGAACCCTGGAAATGGAACGAACTTCAGGCCAACGCATTCGCTACCCTCAAAGACCTCTTCTCTTCACAACCGGCCCTGCTCATCCCTGACAAAACTAAACCATTCATCCTTGAAACCAATGCATCCAAGGTCACCTCAGGAGCTGTCCTGTACCAAGCCAATTCCAATGGCAACCTCCAACCATGTGGATTCATGTCTGAAGCATTTGGACCTGCACAACAACGATATGAAGTCTATGATTGAGAACTACTTGACATCATCCGTGGGCTTACAGCATGGCAATCCTACCTCTTAGGCGCTCCCCATACCACAATCATCTGGTGTGACCACAAGAACCTATCCTACTTCCGGGCAGCCCGTCACCTCACCCCTTGCCAATCTCACTGGAACCTTTTCCTATCCCAATTTGACATCTCTATTACCCATAAACTGGGCAAAGACATCCCTGGCACTGATTCTCTATCCCGACGATCTGACTATGGCAATGAACCAGACAAAGAACGAACTCTCCTCCCTGATGCCCTATTCATTGGCAGGATTGACATTGACCTCCACAACTGCATCAAAGATGCTCAAACCACCGATCAACTTGCCAATACCATCCTATGTGCTAAAACTCTTAATATCCCTTCCCCCTTTAAATTCTCCCTTGATGACTGGACAATTGACTCCAACCTTCTTCTCTTTCGCAAACACATTTATATGTTAAGCCAAAGGCTGTAACAGTGACGAGGTAACGAGTAAGAACAGAGTGACGAGTAAGCTGAGAGCCGAGTTAGGGCCTGAGAGGATCGATTGGTACTGGTGAGGCTCAATGAGCACACTGGTGGACTAGGTGACAAGGTGTTTGGCTATGAGAACGAAGAGCTCAAGCTTGGGGCTTAGGGCTCCGAGTACATGCCTTATATACTACTGGTACATAGGGGTAGAAAGGGATGGAAAGTGATGGAAAGGATGACTGAGCGAAGGATGAGCATCAGTCAGCATAGAAGGGTATGGAACTTGGTGGAACAAGTGATCAGGTGATACAGGGGCTACTGTTGAAGTAAGCGGAGTGATGAGATGAGATGGATAGATAAGCGGAGTGATGTGATGGGATAAGGTAAGGAAATTGTAACAGCCATGGGTAAGGATGCAGTTGAGGATGAGGGAGAAGAATCGGTAGTCTCAGTAGGGGATGGAGTGTCCCGGTAGGTGTCAAATAGAAAGGAGCAGGTGTTAGAGTCAGGTTGAAATGGTGAACTTATGGTGACAGATTAGAACATGAGGTGGAGATTGAACAGATGGTGGAGAGAATGTAGTGAGCTCGATACCACATTTGGTGTCAGTTATTGGTGTTAGAAGTCATTTGTTGATCATGCCGATCTTTTTGATTTTCTTTCCTTTTTAGTCTTATTGCCGATCCATTTTCCTTTTTTGTATTGATCTCCATTCCTCCCCACTCCCCATCATTAATAATGACTCACATGGACACATGATCATCCCCATATGGTAGTACCTTCCCACGTCTGATTGCACTATAAGTAGCTGAGCCGGACATCTGTTGTTCCTTGTTCTTCTCTTCTACTTACCTTTGTGTTGTCTTAGGTACTATTGTATTTGTTACTTATTGATCAATCTACTTACCTTTGTGTCGTCTTAGTGTTAAGCGTGTCTTGAGCATAGTATCTCTGAGCCTCCTCTCAGTTGCTAGATCCTCTTGACTGCTAGTCAGCACCTACCCGACCATAAGGAGGCCCACCTGAGTTATTCCCAGCCACCGCCTAACAGCACAGCTCAAAGTTATTTTCACTCTTCCAGCACATGTCTACAGGATACCTCTGAGGCTTGCATATATTGAGTGGTATAGACCCTTCACTAGCCATGACAAAGATACAAATCTCTTTAAAATATCCCCTTCTACACAAAATCATCAGCCCAATGCAGAAATTATTTCTCTGGATGACATTGTCCAAAGTTGTCATTTAATTCCAAAATTTGGGACTACCAAGGATGACTCTTGGAATAGGACAAATGTCCTAGATGATTGTAATTCCTTCTTTCTTAACAGATATGTAGACTTACATAGTTTTATACTGTTTAGGTAGAGTGGAATAGGATGATGTAGTAGGTGCTAGGTTGTAATATTATCATAGATTCAGGAGTGTTATTATGAGGAAATATACAGAACTATATAGTGTATATAGTCTCCATAGTGCTCAGTGGCAACTAACAAGGACTATACAGCACTATGGGTGTAGCCCCCTTCCTAGTATAGTATTTCTTTTTCCTGATGGCTTGGAGAGACTCCTCAACTGGAAGGGCCTTGTAAGTCTTGTCTTTCTACAGAAAACAAATCATTATTATTTATAAATTTATGAAGGTCAAACACTTCGCGAACAAATTAACGATATACCAGCACATACAAGAAAAAANCATATTTGTTTACTTACACTTTACTTTGAGCTTCTTTCCTTATATATTTGTCTAGGATGGAGCCTCCAATGCCGATCGTCAACGACCATGATATTAAAATTGGAGCATTTGATGCTCCCGCCAGCTGCGGTGACATTCTGGGATTCGAGGGAAGCACGACTTCGCTCAAGTGTGGAGATTGTGAACTATGCTCGGAGACAAACATGGCAAAACATGTCAATTTTGCAATAATCCATAAAGAACTATTGAAATGTTCGAATGTGAGAAACATCGGGATTTCATTTGATAAGCCAGTAAGCATGTTCTACTTTTATTCTGTTGATTAGAAAAAAAANTCACATCTTTCAATGGGTTGGTAGACACGGCGCAGCTTACAGAGAGGGGTGCTGAGCGTACTTCGGCGAAGAGAGATACGCGACTCTAGTAGACCCGATACTAGAGCTAATTTATGAATGAGTTTTAGAACACATGGTCTTTCCTAGATGAATAATTCAATGAATTACGATCACTGACACTTAACTTGAACGCTTCCAGTCAGTCAAACAGAAACACCTTCATGAAAGAGGCTAAAAGGCATCTTTCTTTTGCTATGCTTTTCCAGTGCCAGTGACTGGAAAACAAATTGAAAACAGCTGAAAAATGGGTCTGACAAAAAGCGTGAACTGCACCTGGGGCCTATAAGAACCTGAAAGTTGTAATTTAGCTGAAGTTTCGTGAGTGTAAAAAGCAGCAGAATATATACTTTCGACCTTTGAGACAAACAGGCGCGCGATTTCAGTAACCGTGACCATCATCATTACTATACAAATGTTTTGAGAGGTCTCGTGTTTTCAGTATTAGCGACTGACTCATTCTATAATATATATCTGAAGAAAGGGAGTACCTTTATATAGTTTACGGAGCTATTTTCACGTTTTCATCGTCTGTGACCTTCATAGTTTGAACGTTCAAATCGAACGGGTAGCGTCCTAGTCCCAGTATGAGGATGGGGGATGAGGGCCGAACGGGAGCATGGATACCACAACGCGTCGGAGTTTTAATCATGTCGTCCCGGAACTCCCTTCAAGTTCTCTTCACTGCAAAGTCAGTATTAGACATGCCCAAAGTCTACCGTCAGTTACGCAATAGCTCTTGCGAACTCGAAGGACTTTACTCGATCATCTGAGGACTTTGCTTGGGTTTGCATATTGTGGTCACCCGAAACTCACCAAGATATGGTCTACAAATGGTATGCTGAATTTAAACTGTCAGATGATATTAGTTTGGATATTTGGATTTAGTGGCATTTTTGTCGACTAAAGTACTTACGCAAAGCCCATAACGAGGTAGATTATGTAGTAGGGTAATTGAGAATGCCCTCTTTTGACGACATATTATCGCTTCCGTTCTTCAAGTTCAAGGCTCTCATCAAGGAGGTCTTGCGGTGCGTCCGTAAACAAAGACCATTCTTCGAATTCCCCCTTCATGAGTACTGATTATTGATGAGACGTGTAAAGTACGATCTCGAAGGACCCGGAAGTATCCCCAGAGCTTTCCTTCCTTCTTACATCTGACGAGTCCCCGTGTCGCAGAGTTCGGCTCGCCATTAGGGTTTTGGTGCAGGATCTGCCCAGGCCAGTACGTTGCACTGCAGACACGCTTCATTGTCGTTTCATGGTCTGCTTGCCTTGTAATTTTAATCATTCAAAAGTTTAACATCACTAAAGGACGCATATTTTTGGCTGCTGTGGAGCAATCTTGCAGACTTGATAATGTCAGAAGTGAGGTAAATGAATAGTCATGAAACACTATTTTCATAAATATTCGTCTACACATGTGATTGATTACATCTGCGCTAGATTATACAAGTTTTTGTTCAGCTTTCCAACAAAGGAAGAAAGACATACACTTTCTTTCCAATGCGCGCTGTGCGTGAAATGTCCAAGATACTTACGAAGCACAAGATACGAGCAGCTACAGTATGAAGACGAAGGAGGAACCAGGAGACTGCAGATAATAGGTGACAGAAGAGCACATTAAAGAAAGAAGTGAACGAAAATATGTATCCTAATGTTGCAAATTGCGGATATATAGACATGCTGGCAAACCGTGCAGAGGATCCTTTGAGATGGCTAGAGAGACGAGCGACCTGATCAATTGGGATCACTGAGATTGTTTTGGAGCGTCGCGAGACAGCGTTTTGTGACCTGATCACCTTTGAGGAGCGCACCGAACGTCTGGTCGCGCAGGGGTTCGGGAAGGCACGTGCGGAGAGCTTCGCGAGCTCTTTGAGAGAAAAGAACCATGAGAAAAGGCAAGCAGGCACGCAAAAAAAATCTACGGACTTGGGGTTATCGCTAAGACGAAGATAGCACCGAACGACGTGCTTGAGGAGACGGACAGCTTGGGTCTCGACGAGTTGACTGACCATGTTACTTAGGACAGTGACAACGGCGAAAAAGCGTTCGTATGTGTGGCAAATGTATGTAAGCCCAGTTTCATCGAGGAGAATCTTTTGAACAATGAAGATCGCAACGGTCTTAGACAACTCCGAGCCAGTTTCCATAATACGCAAGCAGAGTGGGATGATTTCAGTCGAGAGTAGGAAATGTATAACTGCAGTGTTGTCGTTCTGCTTGACGAGTGCCCCAATGACACCTAGAGAAGTGAGACGCAGGTACTCGAACGGACGTGTTTTGGAGGTTGTGTTGAGGAAGGGATATAGGAAAAGTGGGATATGTGCTAGGCTATTATTAGCATCAGGAAGCTATGTCAGCGTTTCCACTCACCGCTCAAGAACAGTTGCCTGGTATCAGTATGGGACGCTACACATTGCAAGAGTGCAAGTGCGTTGCAAACTCTGTTCGAGACATGCGCAGTAAGGTTTGGTGGGCAGAGGAGTGGGTAAACGGAGACAATCTCCTGCAGCAGCGCAGACATTATACCTGTTGTCATCTTAGCATCAAGTCCTTAAGTATATACAATAAATCACTTACCAAACGAGTGCCAGAGAACGAGTGCAAGGTCGTCGTATTGCTCGCGCTTCTTGCTGAGCTCAAGAAGGGCCGCCTCGCGCGTGTTGACATCCATAAGATCAATGACGAGTCCGCAGATCTTCCCCTCCTCCTGCTGAGCAAGCTGCTGCTGCTGCTGCTGCTGCTGGATTCCAGCAGCAGCACCGAACATGCCAAAGGCATTGGGACCGGGCTGATGAGGCGTTGGAGGCCCAAGTGACGGCGCAGACATGGGCGGAGGCGTGTCAGTATAAGGCTGAGTGGAGAGCCCACGAGAGCTCTGATAGGAACTGTAAGGAGAATGCTGCATGTATGACATCGGACTAGGGGAATGCATTTTCGTCATTGTTTTGCCCTAGGCGTTGGTGTTGGGTCGTCGACGTCGACGTCGTCTGGGGGTTGATTGAGAGTAGAGAATTCGGCAGATGCCGACTCGCAGGTCAGGCCCGAAAGGGAGACCATTTCAAACCCCGACGCGCTCCTATAAAGTCGCGTGAATGGAAGCTGGGGGAAGCTGTCGTTCCTTGTCTTAAGCCTCCATCAAAGTCGCCTTCCACCACGTCGACAACCTTTCTCTCTCTCATTTTCTGTCTCACAGATTTCCAAGTCTACTGTAACTGACAATGGACAAGTCACTCGACCAAGTTGGTATTCTTTCTATCTCCGAAGCGGAATCCCGTCGTGCGCTTCTTCAGCGCTGATCGTTGTATTTGCCCCTCAAGCTCATTAGCGGAAACCCAAGCTCGAAGCGTGGCATGCGTCGTCAGCGCCGTGGTGGTGCTCGTCAGGGAATACTTGGTCGAACTGTTGCGGTGGACGCTGCTGCGACTAAGGCACAACGAAAGGCCGCTATTGTTGGCAAACCTGTAAATCCTGCGCAGACTGCGGAGAAAATTATGGTTTCTGGTCTTCCTACAGACGTAAGCGAGGCGCAGATAAAGGTTCGTTACTCACCGTCAATGCGCGAAACATATCTTAAGCAATATTGCATTAGGAATTGTTTTCGACGACTGTTGGCCCTCTGAGAGATATTCAGCTGCACTACGGGCCGCAGGGCAAATGGAATGGTTCCGCTACTGTTCTATTTTCGCAGAAAGGTCATGGCACGAAGGCGTACGACACGTACAACAACCGACTCATCGACGGCAGTTAGTGACCCGACTCCTTTTGACTTCCCATACCCTAAACCCCATTGTCTGGTGGCGGCGGAGCGCTTCGACCTGGTGATAGAAACCCAGACCTAGAGTGGCATTGCTTCTCCGTCAGTGCAGCCACGATTGGCCATATGATATGGCCAACGTGGAATCCCTACCTTGAGGTGATGGCTGTTTGATTATACACTTCGTTCATCGAGTGTTCGACAGACCAGGACGTCTGAGCATTCTCTTCGCCTGGCCAGCGTTAAGATGACATGCATGATCAGACGTCCATTCCCTCTTTACCCGCTAAATCCTCGCCCTTGGCTTGGGCGAGGGTTGTGCGCGTGGTTCCGGTAGTTGGTATTCTGACAATGCATCAAGTGCCTGCGAAGAATTGCTCGCACCGATCCATCTTTCTGGTGATGAGCGGCACTCCTTAGCAGCGCTGAGCATACCTGATGTAAGGCCAAGGAGGAATGGATACGAGTTCGGAGCGAAAGTGCTGTGTATCGGGCCCGGACTGCCGATGCCAGTATAAGTTCTTCGTGTCCATTCCTCCGGAAACCGGCATGCGGCACCATCCGCTTGCTCGGAATAACGAGGTATCAAATCTGCTATGGATAAAACAATGCTACTCAAGGTCCTGGTAGGACAGTCACTGGTACTGCTACGATACACAACTTCTTAATCTCTGCATCTGTCTTGTCTTCGCCACGCGAAAGAATCAACTAATGAGCTCTCCTCTTGTTTACACATGTTCTTTCTATTGCTGGCGCCAATTTCGCCCATCGATGCGGTAATTCGCCTTTCAATCTGCCTCCCGACCTTCCCATCGTCACAGAGAAGCCGATGCGGATCGAGATTATCTACGACCCTGCTAAATTGCCCCTGCCGCTTGCCTCCCGCGTTGCACCGGCTCCTGTAGCAGCTCCTGGACGTGTGGAGAGGTTTGTCTTTCAATATTTGTAGGTTGGGGAACAAAAGCTGACTGTTATGTACAAAGGGTTGGAGGACGCGCGAAACGTGGACGCGGTAGTAACAAGCGGACTGGTCCGAGGCCTCAAAAGTCCGTTGCGGATTTGGATGCGGAAATGGAGGTATGTGTTCAGTATCTCTTTCTTTTTTTTTTTAATGGAGCTCAAGTTGGTCTCTGCGATTAGGATTATACGGCAGCCTCTAACCCAACTGCTGCCGCCGCCGGCGCTGCACCTGCGACGTAAAGTCGACTGTTATATATGTGACTTGGTCTCGATTTTTCCTTCTTACCTTCATGTTTCTTAATAGTTTTCTTGTGTGCCCCGCGTGTTTCGCTGCCTTTGCTTGCTACTTTGTGTTTATATGAATGAATTTTAACATTTATTTGTCTGTCCTTGAAGATACATCATAAACATGTTTTGCTATTGACATTCAGTCTGTCGAGCGAACGCCAGATGCATCTTGCAGGAAAACTGGATGTTGTCGGACTGTCGTTGTTCGCGGGCCATAATGTTGTCATGTCATGCAGATACAAAATCGACTTTGTTTTGGACCTAACAAGGTGACAATGAGATTGGGTACTCGTCAGCAAAGGAAAGGAAGACAGTTGAGTACTCTCGAAGAAAGTATGAAGAGCGATGGCATTGTGGCGTGAGAGGCTGTACAACTTATTGAATGGTAAAAAAANGGCAGATCCCACGTACAGATCAGAATGAGTTTTATCATCTACTCAGAAGTAGCTCGCGGACGACAGCCGACGAGAAAAAGTAGGTATTTGAAGCTTAGCTGGAGAAAAAGCGTCTGAGAAATAGGTCAGGCAGCCAGAAGCATTCTTGGGATAAATAGCAGGCGCAATTTAGAACTTCAGAGGGAAGGCTTGATCTTCGTATAGTAGCATGTTCACCAATGCTTGGTGTTTTTAAAAATAGGTGGTGGATGTCGAACAAATCGGCGATAGAGATTGCACCACGCCAAGGTTGCGAGTAAGATGCTGCGAGTGCACCACATTGTCGTTCTTCAGGTCATGGTTGGCGTGAATTTAAGGCTCACGCTGAACTGGTTGAAATCTTGGAATATAAATTTCATGGCGTCTTGTATCTCCAATATCGATTGCACACCTCTCCTGGAAGTATCGATAGCCATCTTTACTCGGCTCGGAGAGAATGGGGTTCTAAACGGCTTAGGATCATGCTCCTCGAGTCGACTGGCAGGAGGCGTGAAAAGACTTTTGAGCCGAAAATAGCGAGTAGCCTAAGCTAAGAGAAAAAGACAACAGAATTGACAGATAGTATGTTGATGATCTTTATTCTCGGAACTAGGAGTATAGTCTGTCGCCAGTGTCTTGTAGGTAACAAACATAAGTCAAAGCAGCGCTCGCAAGCTTTTAAGTAGCGACCAGTTAAGCACATCTCTTCTGATGCCAGTCAGAGGCACAACGGGCACGTTTAGTTACCGCGGTACTAAAGTCGATAAGCCCTGACGAACGTGGCCCTTTTTTNACTCCGCGTTCACACCAAATGGCTCGGAGGAGATTGTACGATTCTTGGAATGGATAATAGGAACGGATACAATACATGATGAGGGACATAACGCGGAAGAGTTCGGCATATATGTGCTTCGACAACTTCCTAATGGACTGCTTTAAATCTAATAAAAGACTGGGTGAGACTCAGATGGCAGGCAGAGGAGGTAAAAGGCAGCCTGAGGTCACCAGGAAGCTTGCCGAAATGATGCGAGTGAGGCGCTTGTCAGGAAACGGTTGAATTGGAAGAAACCCGCTCGTATCGCGATGCCGGACAAAATCCAATTGACTTGGCAAAGTTATCAACAAGTTGAGTTCAGTACGCAAGATGAATGAAGGCTATGCGTATCTGTTCCGTTTTACGCACCCACAATTTATACACAGACACTTACGTGCAGTAATTGCATCCAACAAGCACAGTATAAGTTGGAAGTGGTGGATAGCAGATTGCCTTTTTTGGACTCCCCCTTCTCGCTTGCCGTGCTGTCTTTGAAGCGGAGCGACTACTTTTTGGCGGACAGAAGCATTGGGGCAAGGACAAAATTCACCGGTACGTGACTCGTCGTCGTTCGACGTCGAGCATGGCTGAACTGACGACGGCAGCGCCGGGTGCACTCGCTAGTTGTTGAGCGCGGCCATCACATAACAGGAGCAAGCGTCAGTTCACACGTGTACTCCTCTTGCACCCACCAGCTACCAAGACGTACCGCGAGAGCAGACAGCAATAGGAATCGTCGGCGCCGACAAACAAATAAGCGAAATAGAAAGAACAGAACGCGAGTACTTGTGTGGACGTTGGGAGCAAAGAGAAAGACTGTGGTACTAGCCAGCTACCAGAAACTTGAATCTCCGTCTGAGCGGCGACGGATCGGAATTTCGGGTGATTTCAGTCGGAGTGTGCACGTCGACAACGCGTATGTTGGGCTTTTCTCTTCAAGTCCTCTGCAATACATGCTGCTCACACCTGTTGACACCATGCTCGCATTGCGTGCACACTCTTTTGTCCATGTAGTCGGCGAACAAGTTCTGCACAAGTCGGAACTTCAATTTTTTTNGCAGATTTTCGGTCGGAGTATACACGACTTTGTTTCAATAAGATTAAGTACGTCGTTCTTACCATTAGCCACCGTGCATATACCTTGTTCATACTATGTGCCGTTCGCCATGCAGAAATATCCGAGAGTCTTCCCCTGACGCCCGTTGCAAATACAATATCCTCCTATCACCTTTGCAACATGTCAGATAGCCAGGACAAAACCTCTAATCAAACTGCCACTGAGCAACAGCAACAGCAGCAACAACAAGGGCAACCCATGTATGCCATCCAGCAGCTAGGTCCATATAGTGCTGTCGGGGGTTATCCTCCTTACTACCCCTACCCCCCNGCCGCCGACGGACACAAACGGCCATCCCGCGGACCCCAATGGTGCACCTGGTGCCTATATGATGGCCTTTCCGCCACCTCCTCCAGGCATGATCTATGCATATCCGACTGCTCAAGGTAGGCAGTCCATCTAGAGAAGTGTTACTCGCCTGATAGTTCTGCTTTGCCAGGGTACCCTGGAATGCCTTTTGCACCTGGCATGGCACTTCCGGCCGCGCTTGTCCGACCCAAACGCAAGCAAGTTAAAATGGCTGTGAGCTTCTCTGCTCGTTGTCGAAGACACTGATGTATCTGTGACTAATATGATATCAGTGCACAAATTGTGCATCAGCCTGTAAGCGCTGCGATGAGGGCAGGCCATGCGAGCGTTGCTGTAAGTACGGTATCTCGGATACCTGCCAAGATGGGACACGGAAGGAGCGCAAGAAGGGCATCAAGCGTGGTCCATACAAAAGGAAAAGCAAAGTCAGCGCAGACGCCAGCTATGAAGGTATGCCAGAGACTTTCACCTTCATATACCTGTCTAAATTATTCACAGGATTTCCTGCAGAACAAAACCCTACTGGTAAACGAATGCTCATGTTCTCCTGTTTTGTAAGTAGTCTGACGACTCACCTCCAGCAGAAGGCTTTTATCAGCCCTACTTCTATCCGCCTGCGGGTTTCGTCACCGTGGGCCCCGACGGGCAGCCAATGCAAGGGGACCCCTCAGGTGCACAACAAGGGATGACACACCCACAGTACTACTCACTGCATGCACCTTATCCTCCGTACCCATTTCCACATGGCCCCAACGGGACGTACCCTGTCATGGGAGGGCATGTGCTTGGGCAACCAGGGTCTTCAGGTGCGGATACTGAAGGTGCATCTACGTCCACTGGTCCACTGCCTCCGATCACGGCACCCATCAGCGATGCAGACGACGGGACAACGGAGGGAGACTCCCAGACAGGCAGCCGCGGCCGGAAGCGCAAGGTGGCTGCGAGTCCTACCAGGGGTCAGGGGTCGGGCGCTGGCGGAAAAGACGATCGGAGTGAGTCGCCCTGGAGGCCTCGCTGTCGTTGTCGAATTTTATGCTGATGGCCTCTATCTGTCGTTTTTTTTTCCGATTGTTTCTGACGCTACTCTAGGCTCGTCTAAGAGGGCCGGGAAGAAGGCAGCAGTATCCAATGTCGACGATACAAATGATGGAGGCGCCATGACGGGAACGGCGGGCGCACAGGGATCATCGATGTGAAAAGGCAACAACGCATGTGAGGTTTTGGTCAACAGACATCAACCACCCCCCNTTTACCTGTGTGACTCAATGTTACGCCTTACGAATCGCATTATTCTCTCCCTTCGTTCAAGCGCCGGAATGCGTAATAACCGTGCCGTAGTTCTCGATCTGTTAGCTCAACTGTACCCGGAAGTCGAGCTTAAAGCCATCGAATTCGAGTATTCAAGTTTCTCCGGCGTCGATATCAACTCTATGCAACTGCCTCTTTCTGTGTATCTGCTTATTCGCTCTTCTCACCCCACCGAGCTTCTGTACCTGATAGGATCGCCTTCACACCCGATGTCACGGCTTATATTTCTCTTTCTCTCCTCTATCGCTCGTGGAACTTCCTATTTAATCGCCTTTTTTTTTTTCAGAGCATGATCCTTTCGATATGACCATCAAACTTGTCGGCTCGGATGGCGATGTAGGAGAGGCAGTTAGGCCGAGGTCGGGTTTGGTGGTCATATGTTGGCAGAGCTCAAGTTTGATCTTATATAAATGCTTTTCAACCTCGCGTAAATGAACATACTCCGAGTGGTAGTTAGCCTAACATAGCTCAATTTCCTCGACCTGGCGGCATCATCCCATCTTACATGCTTTGATTCCCTCTATATATTAAAAAAATAACTTTCTCTTTGTTTCGTCTTTCTATGTCTACCCCTCGCCTCCTTACTACAGTCCGAATCATCCGGGCTACTCTAGGTTCACCAACTTTTTTNGATATGTTTTGCTTTGTCTAGCCCCGGAAGTTTTTATTCCTTACTTCCATTCTGGTGTGCTCTTTTTTGCGTTTAAATCTCCATCTTCCCTTCTCTGCCGTGTCCATCGCCGGTACTCATGTATGATAAAGTGTCTGAAGCTGCAGCTGTTGTATTGGACTTGTTTGCTGTATAAAGTTAAGAAAATTCTTTTTCACGAGGAGACTCGGATTAAACAGGAACAGCTCCTAATTAAGGTCCTTCTTAAGCTCGAAACTTGAAAACGCAGTATTTTCACATTCCCCCTCTCCAGACTCTCACTATATATTGGTCTGGAGCTCACAGGACATTCATGAATGAGCGGTTAGATTAAGGGAAGCCCTGCATGAATGTTTTAAAGTCCAGGCCGCGGAGACGAGCAACTAGCCGAAAGTTGTGGTCCACCACTCGGTGGCGTGTGAATATCCATGTCAGATTAGGCGTCAGTCAGTGAAAAAAAAGTAACAAAATTCACTAGACGTCTTTCGTTCACGACCACTCTACGCTCTACAAAAAGACTTTAATAAGAAGCATGTCTGCTCTGCGTACTGTTCGGAGTCTTGCGGCGGCCTCGAGCCGCACGCTTGCTCAGCGCAGCGTTATTGGTGGCGCTCAACGCTCGGTGCTCTCATGTTCAACACTCGCTCGTGCCTTGCAGTGCCAGAAACAATGGGCCGTACCTGCCGTCCGGGCGTTTTCTATTTCAGCGCGTACACAGAAGGAGGGAGCTTGTGCGTTTTGTTTTTTCTCATTGATCTAGAGTATCTTGAAGAAGTTGCTAAATTTTTACAATGAACAGCGGATGTTTCTTTGTCTCAGAAGCTCCAGGAAGAGTTGAACTACGAGCGAGGATCAGCACAGGCTGGCCAACCGGAATTTATCAAGGATTTCGTAAACCAGGGCGTGTGGACTGTATGTCGTTTCGTATATATATTTGCCTGCGTTTCTTGCTGAATCTTCCCCTCCCCCTCCCCTTCAGATTGACGATACCTTGGGTAATGATGAAGTAGCGTTTGTGAGGAAATTCGGGAATGAGACTATCCGGTTGTTGTTCTCTATTTCAGACCTCAACGCGTCGGAATCTGATCGGGAGTTCGAGATGGAGCAGCGGGTTGAGGCAGGCGAGGAGGCAGACCCTGAGCAGCAAACTATTTCACCGTGCCGTGTGCAAGTAATTGTTACAAAGTCGGATACGCCGGGATCAATGAACATCGACACAATGTGTCAAGACGTTGGGTTCCTCATTGAGCATGTCGGGTTCTTCAACGATGCCTTGATTGGCACTGAAGTTACTGCTGAGATGGACTGGAAGCGTCGCGGGCTGTACTCCGGGCCTTCGGTTTGCACCTCTACTTTGCTCTTGTCTGTTCCACCAAGCTGATATTTGTTCGTTCGTAGTTTGATCATCTTGACCCGGAAGTGCAAGAGGAGTTTGAAAAATTCCTAGATGAGCGGGGTATCAACGAGGCCCTTGCGATATTCCTTCACGATTATGCAGAGTACAAGGAACAAACTGTTCGTCGCTTTTCTCATGAAACTTAAATTGAATACTGACTACCTTCTACCTACAGGAGTATGTCAGCTGGATCGAGAAAGTCCAGAAGTTTGTCGAGAACTAGGACCTTATTTAATGTCCCCTCGATCCCGGTCATTCCTCATACTTTGCTTGCATACTAAGTATTATCCCATACGACTCTCATGTAATGAAATGATTTGCATCCTGCTTTATAATAAATTCGCACACCACTTCGCNTTTTTTTTCTCTTTTAAATAAATATCCGCTAGCTGCAGTGAGATTACAGCAATTTTCATTATTATGATTATGCGGAATCCGAATCCGACGAAAAGGCAAACATAATAAGCTTATGCCGAACTTCACCTCGTTCGGCACTGCATCGGCTCAATAATCAAAAAAGCTGTTAGTAAATAGATTACATAGTGTAACCCCCAATGAATGATTTGCATTTTGCGATCAGAATCCATGCATAAGACATATAATTGAGAATTACTGTATTCAAATGAATGCATACAGTACTAGTCATTCCATGATTAATATTGCAGATCTGCAAAAATGTTACTATGCAACATTTATATTATATTATAGTCTGCAATATTAATAACGTCATTAATATTGGTAAAATTGTCATAACGCAAACCTTTTTTTTTATCGACAACAAAGGATCTCTATGACTAACAAATACAGTAAGTAACACTGTCCCTATGAACCCTGAGCAATTAAATTACTTGACCTCCCAAGTTTTCCGTCTATCATTAATGCTCACAATGTTTTTATATACTTGCGTACCGTAATACCGTATTATGCCGCATACGCAGGGGTTAAATATAGACTTTCCTTTGCGGAAANGTGCTGGACCGCAAACTGACACTTGTATAAAAGATGGAGGGCCTACACCGAAGATTACAAAATCTACCTTCAGCTCTAGAGGTACGTGGGCTTGTGGTATATTCACTCGTCTTCCCCGAGACTAACCTGGGCGTCATATGATATTAGGATCATGCCACCCAACACATCGGATATCAATCAGGTCGCGCTACTCAAAGCATATGAAGAGGCCTTCAAATTCAAACTCAATTTGAATCATACGGTTGATCTAAAAAATGAGTGGAGCTTTACAGCAATGTGTGAGTTTTTACCCTTTCTTTCAAGTTCCCTTTCCCATGTACCTAAGAGAGTCGATCCTAACTGATTCATACCGGCTTAGATAAAGGCAAACAAGTGTACGCTACCACCGCTGACTTGAAGCTTGATGGAGGTGTGGACCAATATGAAGTTAAGACCGCCCTGGAAGAATTAGAAAAGTCAGAAGTCCGTAACCAACTCGGCCTTAGTAGCAATGACCCGGGCCCCCAAGAGTGGCTGAGGTCACAAACAAGAGACTGATAGATAAAGAATAAAGATGTAGTAAAGTTAAAGTCAGAAAGACATAATGAATAATGTATCGGGCCTGCAAGGCACGTGCAAGGATTTGTCGCAGCGTATACTACCCACTAGAATGTTCGGCCATTTGCTACGTGCAAAGCAGACCTGCATACCGTTCCATAGCTCGCAAAGTCAGAATTCTATAAAAGTGATGACTATCCTTCACCAGAATCTTAGTCTTAGACCCGGTCTCAATCGCTCTTGACATCGCAGTCTATCGACTCAGCTCCTCATCTCGGTCGTCTTTTGATACGCGATACTAGACATGTCTTCGTCGCCTTCGATACCGATACCCGTCAGGAGGGGCTCACACTCCGCCGCATCTTCACCATGCTCCTTGGACTCTGGCTCGGACGCAAGCTCTGATGCATGGGCACCCGCTGGGGTGTACGTTCCTATACAAAAGCGTAGCTTGAGCTACGGATCGAGCTCCCGTGCAAGCATTGCATCATCCTCTTCGCCAACCTCTGCCCCTCCATCACCGAGAGATCTTAAAGCCTCACTCCCAGACAAAACAAATCCCGCAGATAGTGAGTACCAGTATCAGTCATAAACAACCAAGACACACGATACTAACCACCTATTCAGGACCATACCCGATCTATTCGCGCGACGAGCTTCTTGCACTTGCACCTACAGCGTTCGTGCACAATATCCTGCGTCCAGTAGTTACACCTGCACTCGTCGCCCAGCACCCCAAATGCCTCCGGCTCCATGGCGAAGGTATTGCGCGAGCGCGAGCACTCGAAATGGTAAATTTGCCCTCATACTCATTGCACCTTCCCGCACGACCTCTTACGCCGCAAGAACGCAATTACGATGCTGGCCATAACCGTGGACGTAAAAGTAAAAGGCCGCAAACTTCAGGACAGCCACAACTACAACCGCAAGGGCAGGGATTCAAAGTTGGACAGCATCAAGAGAACCAGAAACTCAAGACATCCCAGACGATGTTCAGTTCAGGGCGGCGGCGATCTCGCAAGGTCAATGGAAATAGTGGCTTTTATAAAGGTTCTTCACTTATGAGCACGAGTGCTGATGCCGCGCGCTTATGGAGGGAGCCTCATGTTACGACGGTTGGGCCTCGATAATGCTATTCCCTTCCTACTATCTTCTGTTCTCGTTCGACTATCCCTATCTTACACTAAATCAAAATCTCAAGTCTTTAAAATAGGAACATACCACTGTATTTGTTATTGTTATCAGCGTAAACAATGCAACTCCATAATTATAATAACGCAATGCAATGTAAGGGTTATGTTGTTACGTTATGTTACGCAAGCCTCAAAGCGCATACAATGTTTACGTCACGTAATGTAAGCACCAAATTTCTTACGCAGAGAGAGAAGTTGAAACAACGCCAATTTTACACGACTGGCTCATCTTCAGCTGACACACAGGAGTCGGACGTCGACCTTTGCCACGAGCAACTCACCATCTACTTTATATATGTCGCGAGGTGGACGAGGTGGCGGACGGGGACGGGGAGGATTCGGCGGTGCGGGCGCGCTCCCGCCGATGGGTCTTTCGTTCGCGGACATCCAGAATATGTCGCGCGAAGCAGGCGAATTGTATCCTGTTAGTACAACCAGGCAGCTTTATTTATCCTTTCTTGCAACGTTGTCCCGCGCGCGGATGCGGTTCGAAGACAGACTCTAGCTGATAAGAATTGTGTTGATGTTAAGTAGGCGATTGAATCGCTTCCTGTACCGACGGCGGCAACGGAGGAGGAGCGCAAGATATGTGCGCTGCAGAACGGCCTTGTGGCGCGCTTGCGCGCATCGAAGTACTACCTCACGGAGGCTTCCAAGTCTGACGGTGCGATTATTGTCCACTTTTCTTCCCCTTCACTCTTCTCATTTTTTCGGGACCTCTAATCTTCCCTGAAGGATGAGTTNCTTTTTGAGCTCATCTTCTTTTTTTTTTTGTCTGCTGTTTGCTAATTATCAGCTTCGCATTTCTATAAGAACTCGCGCGTTACTCGGACAAGTACCGACCTTCACCTATGGCACTGTCAACACTCAAACGCAAAGACCTGCACGCTGCGTTTTTCCCGACGGAAATTTTCGAGGACTACTTCAACCCTAAGCGGAGGAAACGAGGTACATAATTTATTTTTCCCACCTTGAACGCCCTAGACCTGGTTTTCGCTTTAACTACTTTTGTTCTTTTTCTCGACTCTTCGGACACTCAGAAAAAAANGGGGCAGAAGAAAATAAAATTGGATGAACTAACAGAAGGGGATGATAATCAGGTTCGTCTCTGCTTCAATTTGTCGATTGTCGGGTATAATTCTTTTTTTCTCTCTTTTGCTGACGTGCGTCTCATCTATAGGAAGGCTCGTCGGACAAGGCCTCAGACGCAGGTTCTCAGGGTGGGGCCGGGTCTGGAGCGTCAGACTATGACGTCGATGAAGAGTACGATAATGACTATGCGGAGAATTACTTTGATAATGGCGAGGGCGATGATATGGACGACCTTGGCGACGGTGGGGCAGGGGGTGGGGATGGAGGTGAGTAGCTTTTCCTTGCTTTTTCATACATATTCTTGCCATTATATCGTGTCAGGAAAAGGGAAAGAGTGTACTGATTTATTCACGATGTAGGGGACCTTGATTAATAGGTGGCGCTGCCATTGAACTACCCTCTTTTCTTTGGCTTTTTATTATTCTGCAGGATAGGTGCGCAGGTCCAATGTGGGGGGNAACGAAGTCCCTATGAACTATGCAAAAGGATTTAATTATTAATAGCTGTAATTACATAAGGAAGGTAACAGATATGTAAGAAAGGAAGACGTCTGTGCTACATTTATTTACGAAAATAATAACAGGTGCAAATAATTAACAATGGCGCGTACATATGTACAAGCACAATTTTTGCGCCTAAGTTGGCGAAATAGCTTGCCAAAATCCTCAATTCATGGCACCCACTTAGAATTGTCGGATGATATGATTGCCGGCGTATAATATACGCGTATCGTTAGAGGAGGGGGGAAATTGTTATATTGAGCTCGACATCAGTTGCTGTCTCGGACTTTCGGATTTTGGATTGCCGCATTTCCTTGAAACGTTTATGCCCTCTCATGCTTCGGAGCACATTAGAAAAGACAATAATAAACCGTTCTGTTCAATGTTTTACTTATTTCGTCCTGTGTCTGTGTCTCACTTGCTCATAGGGTACTCAATCTTGCCGTATACCGAGCTTCTTGAGTAGTGCACTTTTGTTCATCTCTTCTCCATCAAGGTCTTCAAAAAGATCTCGAAGAGACTACCACGGAGTTCTGCCTTTTAAAGTCGATAATAGACCTAGAGGCTAGCTTGAAGGATCTTGATACATCCCGGGTTCGTTGACAAAAAGTAAATACTATACGGAGACTCCGTTGTCCCTGGGAAAATTTAGCAAGGCCTCAGAAAACAGATGGACGTGCCGCTCTTAATTTCTCTCTCAAAACGTTAAACGTGAATGCTTCGGGGAAAAGCCTCTCCTATGACTCCCTTTTCCCACTCAACCAAGCTATTTGCATCAGTGTGTAACCCATAAGAGCTTATTTTGAAGTACCTAGCAGGTATGACTCGGGTAAAGCCAAAGAGAGGGGATCATGGAGTTTTGCTACTTGAAGACACTTGTCTGGAATTGGCCAAATTTATATGCTAGCGATTGCTCTCACAAAAACCGGTGTTGGTATTAATGAGGTTGATAAGAGTTATTTTTACAGGTGATATACAAGAGTAATATACAAGCAAACTGCGCAATGATCAGACTTTTTTTNCAGTCATCGTATAGATCAGTCTTTCACGTTAAACTGATATCTCTTCAACGCCGACCACAGAAATGCGTGATTCTGAGGCTTTCCCACCGTCCTCGTGAATCTCTTTCACATCGGCCTCGCCAGCTAGCGAGTCCTCATTATTCTCTATCAAATCTGCCGGATTTATACCGTCGAATAACGCTGCGGTTTCCTCGAGCGTGCGACCCTTTGTCTCGACGATATAGACATAGCAGAATGCCGCCTCAAAAAGCAGCCAACAGGCGTATACGATCTGTTGAACAGGCACGGTTTAGATATGGAGATTAGTGAGTTGCAGCTCGCAAAATTGACTTACGTAGTAGCGCCATGAGAGATGTGCAAGTGCAACCGGATTGACATACTGGTTGAAAATTAGACCAATTGATACGATGAAGTTGAAGATGTTGAAACCCTTCGCGCGAATCGCGTACGGCAAGATTTCGACCGTGTACGAAACGATGAGCGGCGCAAATGCGATGCTACATTTGCAAAACTATTCGTCAGTAATTGCATACACCACGAAAAAGATATGAATCCTACTCGTAAGCCATGTAGTATAAAAATATGAATGCAATGGTGCCATGCGCGGCCGGTATACTCGTTTCTGAAAGCTTAAAGCATACCGTTTGACCAGTCCAGAACACGATCATCCCAAAGCATGACGTCAAGAACAGCGTCCGTCTCCCTACACGTTCAGCAAGGAATGATGCTATCATCGCAATTGAAAGGTTCCATATTTGCAGAATGCCATTGATGAGAAGCTGCGTGGTTGGATCCGTGATGCCGATTGCGTCGAAAACCTTGTTAAGATAGTACGACACGAGCCCATTGCCTGACCACTGCGAAAAGAATGCAATCGCAATTATGATGCGGAGGCGCTTGCGGTTTCCTGGCGAAGTGATGAAAGATTTCCATCCGACATTGGCTGCCACGGTTCGATCGAAACTGATGGCAGCTCTGATTTCTTCGAACTCATACTGTACTAGTGGGTGCTCCCTATCCTCACGTGTCATCCTGCCGTTTATCAAAAGCGAAAGAAAATTAAACTTACTCATTGCCGTCTGCATGATAGTATGCTAGAGTTTTCAGGGCTTGCCTCTCCCGCCCCTTACTTACAAGCCACCTAGGGGATTCCGGTGCAAACCAAACCAGACATACTTGGAGCATGGAAGGCAGGCCTTGTATTAAAGAAGGTAGCCGCCAGGCCCATGAGCTATCATGAGAAGCTTTAAGTATGTAGTAAAAGGGACAAAAATAATCACCGACCTAGGTATCCTGAAGCTTCCGAATGTTGTCCAAGCGGCGCTACATCGTAGACTTAGTTTGTTTCAGTTACGTAGCGATTAAGGATAACATACATAATTGAGCCTGAATACCAGAGAGAATTATACAAAGATGTTAACGCAGCGCGGTGCGGTGGGTATGCTATCTCGGACACAAGCATCGGCGCAGAATTAGCCGCGAAAGAGAGTCCAAAGCCGATCAAAAACCTTAGATATGCGAGTAAGTCACTGTAGACTACCCTCGCGCTTTTCTTACCGAGCAGCAATGAACATATGAACATTCTGAGAGGCGGTCTGCAGAGTCACCGCAGCACACATAATGGTAGCGCCGAGAAACACTGTCGGTCGGCGGCCGATTCCATCAGATGTGTACGGTGCGAAAGGATAGCCGGCCAGAGACCCGATATTCTGATGCAAGCTTAACGTTAAGAAAGAACTTAAATATCAATTTTGACTTGCCTGAATAGCATTGAGGAGACCGAGCATGCTTCCTGAAGGGTGGTTGAAAGCATCCTCCCATTGCGTCAGCGACTGAAGTCCATTCATCATACTTCCATCGTATCCGTTTGTCGACGATGTAATGAGGCTAAACCAGGACAACAATGAGAGAGGAAGATCCTTAGAAATGGTAGCGCAATTCAGACAACCATCAGCGAGAGAATAACGCACAACAGCACGATCCACGCATTCAACGCAATTAAACTGCACAAGAAGAGGTTAAAAATAGCTTTTTAAAAAGCCAGAATCTCGGAGGGCAGAAGAACTTGTGCGCACCGCTTGTTGTTGTACCACTTTCTGTTAGGATCAAGGAATTGAGCATATCCAATGTTCGCACTGTCCACAGCTACAGCGCCAGCAACCATTATTACAAGTTACTTGCACGCGGGAGGCGTTAAGACGTCCGCAGCTATAGTGCACTGATCCTTTATAACCTCTGTTGAACGTCCCGCCGCACCCGCGTTTATAAATATATTCAAGTATTTCGTCCCGTGCCGGACCACGCAAGGAGTGAATATTCCGACGTTCCCCCTCCTGAGGTATCTTCTACTTCATTAAACACAATACAAGGTTTTCATATGCCAAGGATGTGTAGTTGAACCGAGGACATAATCATCTGACAAGTGTCGATGTGAGGAATCAGGCTCAAATGGGGGGCGATAAAGGCACAGTGAAGGCGTGTGTGGCTGAAGAGAAGATTTTTTGTTACTTCTTAACCATGACCACGAAAAGCTTCCGAGCTGCAAGTATAATGTCGGCAATATGGATGACGTTCCCCGTCGGAACAAAGTTTATTAAACGCTTGATAGCTTCTTGAAGACGTTAGGACGTCAGAAACAACATCGATGACAGTTAAGATATCTGAGAGGCCAACGAACAGAGAAACTTGCGACAAAGGGTTGAAATCAAAGTTCAGATTAAAGACGATAGTGCCGAGAGTGAGCTAGAACACAATTCCCATGCCGAGTGGGGAAAGCTCAACACAGACTCAAACAATTAGAAAGAATAGGGTTTAAAACGAGAAAGGATTCTCTCACCTCAGCCACAATCAGAATGTGGCATATTTTTCCCATCACTAAGCAAGAGACAGGCAACCGAGAGAACTTCGGATATACATATCATTTGGGAGTTTCAAGGAATAGATACAAATCGTTTGCTAATCTCAGGGAATCATTTGCATGTTATACGCCTAGTGATCAAAAACTGAAGAAAGGAAACTAGAGGATTTCAATAAGCTTCTTGAAATCCTGATTTTGCAGCATCGACGCCTTGGGTAAAACCATGCTCTGTAGTCGAAGTGAGAGAGTGCCGAGGTAAAGGGTATAATGAAAAGGCACTCACCATATTCCCAAATATTGCCACTGTCCCCCTTTCCCCTGCAATGCGCCTGAGCGCGTCTCTTAGCCCACTGACCTTTAAAGCCGATTTCTGAAATAGAAGAGCCTAGATCGAAAGAGAAAAATGTGTACGCATCATCCCATCCTCTGATAAAGCCATCCTGAAAACGCCAATGTTCATAGTGACCTTTAAACCTATCCCAGTAAGCAGAATGCTCATGGAGCGCTTTGTCCATCGCAGTGTCTCTTCTCGCGGTATCATTAGATATTGTCTTGTCTGGATATCTCCTAATCCCGTGCCAGGCGGGCATTATTTCCGCGACGACCGTGTCACGCAGGCTCCAACCAGCATCCCAGCCGTCCTTTTTGTACGTCCAGAAGAACCAACCGGCACAGTGGCGTTCGAACAGCTCGAGCTCTGCTTGCGCAAGCATGCGACGTTGACGGTCTTGCTCTCCAGCTTCACCGGAACGCAATGACGCCGGGTTGAGCGCCGCGCTGAACTCGGCGACGACGAGACTTCCGTGACATTCGCCTGCACGCGCAGCAAGTTCGCCAGTCATGTGCGCGCGCAAGAGGTTCGCGTGCTCATCTCCTGAAAGTGTCTGATCCTCGCTCGTGAAGCAACGATATAGGTGATGGTCAACCACTACAAACTCGGATCCAGGGCGCGCACCTGCAAAGGATGTATACTTGTGTGTATTCCATGCATCATGTATGTAAATTGGCAGGGAAGGGGCAATCTGCCGAAGTTGGTCAAGCGTGGTTGTATACCAGTCTGCGAGTGCACGATGATTTTGTGGCTCGTTGAGTAGCTGCAAGCCGACTACGTTTTCCTTGGTATACAGCTCTCTAGCGAGGATCCGGAGTGTGTTTTGTGTATGCGCCATGTTCTTGCGCTCGAAGAAGCGGACAGGCCCAGTCTGCCCGCTATGTGCGTCGGCATTTTGCTTACCTGGAGCCGCATGCAGATCTTCATGAAATGAATGAGGACAGTGTACCGTTAATAGTTTGTTGACAGCCGACAAACCGATTAAGACGCCAATGCCATATTTTGTCGCTATGTCAATGGCAGATAAAATACGAGACCAGGCGCCAACGAATACATTTTCCAGACCAGAAAATTCCGTTCCGTTCAAAACAGAGACGTCAGCACCACATACGTGGTAGAATCCGATCTGCATATTACGATATATCGGGATGTTGCAGGTATTCGCGACTTGTGCTCACCGGAATGCGGACAGTGTTGATTCCATGGTTTGATAACCAAATCCAGTCCTCTTCTTTGACCCAAGTGTCCCAATGGTGCTCGAGTATTTCTTTTGCATTCTGCCCCTTTGCAATATCGAAGTCGCTTTGAGCAGGATCTCGAGCGAGACGGAATGGAGCATCAGTAATCCAGCGCTCTAGGGTGAACCACGAGCCTGTAAGTAGTTTAGACACGAAATATTACAGCAAAAAAGCACATATGGCTTACCAAGGTTCACCCCTCGCTGTTTGCGAAATCTGTACACATCCTGCGTAGTTATTGGTCTGTCGCTTTCGAGCGGGTCAACGCCAACGTCGTGCGCAGAACCCCCAAGTTTGTTCAGAATTTTTGAGAACCTTTGCTGGGCCTTGTCCACAAGTCGATCCATAGAGAAAGCACTATTACTGTCGCAAGTGTCGCAAGTACGAAACTAAGGTAGACGTAGTAGGTTCGATTGGGGCAGCACCAACTTATGTCCAGTTTTGGACTTAAAGCTTCTCGTCGCCCACGTTATTGGAGATTTTGTTTTGTTTGTCGTGAAAAATATAGGAAAAGTAGAGAATATATCTATTGGCCGTCAAAAGAGATAAATTTTAGAAATCCATCATCGTCCGAATCCTGACTGTCAGGTCACTGTCACTGAATCACATGATTGTGACGAAGACGAGAACAATAACACATAGCTCATTCACTGGCACTAGCACTACTTGTGCTTATCTCTCCCAGTCATGTCCTCCTCCACACTCTATCGGGACCGTCCAGAGTGGGACGATGTTACGCCCATCTCGCAGCATGACCCAAACGCGAAACCGATTGCACCTATATTTTATAATGAAGTCTGCAAGTGTTGCATTTGCGTCTTAGAACATATGCTCACGACGACTAAAATGCTCAGACAAAGACGCGACGGACTATTTCCGCGGCGTTGTCAAGTCTGGAGAGATGAGCGAGCGCGTGCTTGGACTTACGGAAAGCGTCATTCGACTTAATCCAGCTCATTATTCGGCATGGTTTGTTTGTTGTAGCCTATGATCTGTCCAACTGAAGTTAATGTGCATATTTCTCTCCCTTGTGAAGGCAATATAGGTATCAGACCCTCTTAGCAATAGGGGCATCCCTCGAATCCGAACTCGAACTCATGGACGAGCTCGCTGAGAAGTTCCTCAAGACGTATCAGGTCTGGCATCACCGGCGGCTCCTGCTTCAACGTGGTGTGTTTGGCGACTCTCCTGCCGCCGAGCTCGCATTCATCGCTCAGGCACTTGCATCCGACGTGAAGAATTACCACACCTGGGCATACCGTCAATGGGTTCTCGCGCATTTCAACCAGGACGCTCTCTGGGCTGGCGAGTTACGTTACGTCGAGGACATGCTCGAGGAAGATATACGCAACAATTCCGCGTGGAACCACCGATTTTTCGTTGTGTTCGCAAGTGGTATAAGAAACGAGGAAAAGGACAGAGCAGACGTTGTCCGGAGGGAGTTGACGTTCGTGAAGGAAAAGATTGCACTCGCCCCTAATAATGCTTCTGCTTGGAATTACTTGCACGGCGTGCTCGAGCACTCCGAAACTCCATTTGCGATGCTAGAACAGTTTGTTCTTCCATTCACTTCCTCATCGCCAACAATTAGGGGCGAGGGCAAGGAAGAATCTGTAGTCGATCTTGAAAATCCTAGACCGTCGCCTGGCGCGGACCTACCCTGCCCAGCTGCCATTGAGTTTCTCGCAGACATACACGAAGCTGCCGGGGGCGATGAAATTCCTAAGGCTGTTTCCGTACGTATATTCTCTTTGATTACAGTTTGAAATGCTGAACTGTTTGGGGCAGCTTTGGAAATCGCTCGCAGATAGGTATGACACGACACGGAAAAGGTACTTCTTCTACACTTAGCTTAATTTATTTTCCCTAATGTTCTCTTCACAAGATATTGGGAGTATCGCATATCGGATATACATTATCCAGTCCGTGCGGATTGACCTCACCTGTGAAAATGTATTCATATGGGAAGAAAGGTGTGTTTTATCAAACGGTCTTCCCCGGGCCGGGAATTTGGCCAAAATATGTCATATTGTATTTACAGATATAGCATCCACGGTGCTTGCTAAGTATTCGTGCATCATCAAGAAAGATCTACCAATAAATCCAACCAAAGATGTTATAATGGAATCGACGGGCTGCAGTACCGTGTGCCGTGGATCACTTATGCGGGATGTTGCCTTCTCGATCGGGTTGAGACAGAAACAACTCAAAAATGTATAAGTGAGGGGGAAACTTATCATAATTATAATTAACACAGAAATTTATTCAGTAGAGTGAACGGGAGATTTCCAAGGACGTCTTGCGCAGGTAAAATAAGGGATAAGAAATTCAGCGTGATTAGTGGTACACTGTCGGAAGGCGGGCAATGACAATACAAAGCAAGACACAAGAACGAAAAAGAGATAATCCGCAACATGCAATTGTGATGAAGAAAGAGTGTCATGAAATGAAGACCTTCCTGAGCGCACTAAAATCGCATGTCATATCTGTGCGTTGACAAGTAACCTTTCCATCCTTCCCTTTTATATTTTCGAGTGCCGCGCGCGAGTAAACGTACCCATTCGGAAACATCATTGGCGGATTGTCCTCGTCCATTATTTTTCCGCTCAGCGCACACACTATCGTTGAATTCACGTGATGACTCCAGGGCACCTCCTTTGCAAGAATTCCAAGACCATGTGCATCACACACAGGACAGTCCGCGTTCTTGGCATGCGCAGCATCATAACACATAGGCAGCTTTAGTGAAGCAAGTCCACCATAAAGGGCGAGATGGAGTAGTGGCTCAGTCGGCAGTGCATTAAGATTATATACGGCGAGGCGGAAGGCGTGCACGAGGGATTCCCAGCTGTCAAGGTCATATAGGCGCTACAGAAAGCTGTCAGCAGATAAATTTGTCCTAACAAAANGTTCGCACCTACTTTATAAGGGCCGAAGGCTGAAGGCGGCGGAAATGCGAGAAGAGCCATTGCACGATGGATTTGCTTGAAATGTGAGTCCTGCCACGCTACAAGATATTTTTTCGAATACGCTATCGCTTCGACTTTCTTCTGTGCCCGGACGAGTTCAATATACTCCTGAAGTCGCAGATCGAATTCAAGAGTGTTCTTCGTTTTACGAAGCGCAGCTTTGTTTTCACTGCACCATGCAAGTGCTTCTGTACAACTATGTTGCCGCAAAGCGCTCTCGATGCGGCGAATATCAGAAAATAATTCGATGTCAACTAATTCCTGTGTAGCCGTTAGTTACTACTATTCAGAGACAACGAGAGCAAAATGCGCTTACCTCGATATGTTTTTCTTCTGCGAGTTTTCTCGCAGTGCTTTCTCTTCCATTTCTCAAGGCCCAATCGACTAGCCACCTGTCGATCCTCTTATCTGCCCAACGACTGAAGCTAGGATCATCTCGGCTTTGAAAGCTCTCAAGTTCAGCAATATGATTGAACCTCGCTCGCATAACATTCTGCGTCGCAGCTGCTGAGGTCTCATTAAGGTCAGAAAGCTGATTGGTCATTCATATTAGCGCCGTGAAAGCGTTGCACTGGGAGTGACAGACCTTGCGCTTCAAACCTTCTACTCGTCCAATCATGCTGTCTATCGAGTTGAGTGCAGAAGATGGATCATAGTTTGCCTTTGCTTGCTTTGCCAGCTCTCCCGACGTTATCTGGACAGCGCCGAGCTCGCGCTCAATGTATCTCTGAGACGTACGAAAGACCTTGCGGTACGCTTCATATGGTACCTAGAACAAACACGGTCAAGATGCTTGAAAATAAGATTTTTAAACATTATATACCCTTGCGAATGGCTGCTCGAACAGCAGTGCGCCATCGACATTTACCTTGTTGCTCATCGTCGTTCAGCACGGTAAGGTCGTGTATGTATTCCACGCACGTCACCACCACTAGCGAGGTCTCGTGACCAGCAGCTACATTTGCTGTACTATCTGATTTCTGAAGTACGCCAGTAAGCCAAACCCAGATTATTGAGGAAGATGAGCTTAACGGCGACTGAGACACAGGCACCGGCTGCCCTTGGTCAATCTGTGCCTCCTTATACCCCACATGCTATATCAGTCTCGCTCCCGACATGGCAAGCCGTCGTCGGCTATGAGACAAATGAGAAGAAAATTGTCGATGCGATGGTTACTGGATATCCGCGATTTTTCATTCATAGAAGCATACAAAAGGTGAGTAATTGATTTAGTACAGTTTCAACTAAGTCTGAGTGAAACACAGCTCGCAGGTATATGCGAAAAAAAAGTTCGGGACCGTCGGGGAGCGGTGTCTGCTTTGCCCCTCGAAAAAGGTTGCGGAACATTGCCGCGAATTCATGGTCGACCACTCGCCGGACCGGCAGCTGCCTGTCCGGCTAATCGAATTCTTGATCTGTCCAGAAGATAGTTCAGCGCCGACAACCTCCTCGAGCTTAGCCCTCCACATAGTCTTGTTCCCCGCCGATGTCTTTCCACTCGCGAAGCAGTTCTGGCAGCACACAGGAATGGGAATTTCCAGTCGTACGGCGGAGAGATGCCTGGAAATGCTCCCAGAGACGTCCGCCATCCCTGTACTCCCTAATACTTTTGCGCATATAAGATTGCCTACAAAACCTCAGAACAGACATTATTCTGTCAGATCCCCGACGTCTCCGCCTTCACCTCCCGTTTCTTCTGCAATGCCTGCTAAATCTCTGGAAGCAAATCAAGAAGATGTAAATACAACTGACGTCGCATCCTACTTGGAAGAGCGCTATGGTCGTAACTTACCTCTGGGATACGCCGCAGCGGCCAAGCGTGCTCTGCGTCGGCGCATCGCTGGTGTCCTTATTCATGACCATCCCAGTAATTCCCATGATATACAGCAACATCCATTTGCTGGTGGCGATGAGGCAGAGCTGGGACCGAGCTCTCGTGGAGTCGAAAGCGTTACAGAAGACGACGTGTTTCTCTTTCCCACCGGCATGGCAGCGATATGGGGAGCACACCATCTCGCATTTCTAAGCAGACCTGCGCAGAAAAGTGTGTGTTTCGGTTTTCCGTACACAGATACATTGAAAATTCTTCAGAAATGGGGCTCAGGTTGTCATTTCTTTGGCCATGGACTTGATTCTGACCTCGATGCACTCGAGACCCTGTTAGAAGAGCTTTCACCCAATCACTCAGTGTCCACACCTGCACCAATCTTAGCACTTTTCACGGAGTTCGCATCTAATCCACTTTTGCGCTCTACAAATCTGCCGCGCATGCGTGCACTCGCAGACAAATATGGATTCCTCATCGTAGTGGACGAGACCGTCGGAAACTTCGTCAATGTTTCAGTTCTTCCGTATGCGGATATTGTGGTCAGCAGTTTAACAAAGGTATTTAGCGGCGACTCGAACGTCATGGGAGGAAGGTATGTTAACCCGCCACTTAAGTTTATGCTGAACTAACATTAGACTTCAGTTTGGTTCTTAATCCAAACGGAAAATATTACGCGCAGCTAAAGTCTACACTGCAAGAAACGTATGAGGATATATACTTCAATGAAGATGCTATTTTCATGGAGCGCAACTCGCGGAACTTCAAGCGGCGCGTGCAAGTTATCAATGAGAATACTGAGGCGGTTTGTGACTTGCTAAAGACACGCCAGCAGTCCGCTGGAATTATAAAGGAGGTTTTCTACCCGAAGTATACGACACGCGCGAACTATGACTTATGTCGTGCAGCGGACCTGCCCGCGGGTGCTTCCGCGTTCGGAGGGTTGTTCTCGGTGACTTTCACACAGGTTGCTGCTTCGATCGCGTTTTTCGACTCACTCGCATGCCACAAAGGGCCTTCACTAGGCACGAGTTTCACTCTTGCGAGCCCGTATACTGTGCTCGCGCACTACGCTGAGATGGAATGGGCCAGTGAGTATGGAGTAGAAGAAGGGCTCGTACGCGTGAGTGTCGGTACCGAGGAACGTGGGGCATTGTTGCGCATATTCGAACATGCCCTAAGTACTGCAGAAGCGGCAATTAAAACCATGAAAGCTTGATGGGCTGTTGAGAATCTGTATCTTCTCAAAATGTTTTGAGGGCTGCCCCTGTCTCATCTGATCTTCGTAGTTGATTTGTATACCAGCATTGATATGTAATCTTCGAAGCCTCAGTTGTGCGTTCAAAATAACACTTAGCGCTAAAGCAATTGGATTGTAATATCTCTGTCTTAACATATGTTTTCTTGGTCGCTTCTCTGGGGACATCCTGGCGTGCTGCTAGAAACAGATAGAACTGACGGACTTTTTTCCTTCAGCTCAATTCGTGACGCTTGTGGCAGTTGGCTGATGCGATAAACTGTGACCCGCTGAGGACGTACTACACGGAATATACTGCTTTAACAATCAAAATTTTTCATTGAATCTTTGTGGGCCCTTTTCTCTTTTCACGACGTGTTTGTAGTACGTCTATACAGTAGGAACACAAGTTGTTTTTGGACTCTATAATGAATCAACAGCATGAGACAAATTCTTCGTCCCATTCTTTCTTAATATGTATATACAAATTATCCTTGGCGAACCCTGACCGTCTTCGCATAGCACACTAAACATCTGATCCTCTTGCATATAAACAGGAGTTATGACCAACATTTATTAAAAAAANCAATAATTAGAACCAATACTACATAGATGATAGCGTCCTCAAAAATTTTAAACTATTTTCGTGTTTTATCCTTATCTATTCAAGCCAAAAGGCCCTTCCTGTCATTTTTTCTCATTCTGGAAAGATGAAGAACGCCAAGAACAAGCGTAAACAGGCGGCGGGCACTAGACTCACAATCAGTTCAGCTGCCCTAAAGGTACGAAAGAAAAGGTTTACTTCTCATCATCGTTGAAAGGATAGTCTGCACCAAGTTGATATGCAGCTGCGAAGCCTGAACATATGCCAACTGTCAAAAAATATCGACGTTAGCTGTAGTAGTGTATATCATTCTAGAAGACCTTTTGACCTACCTTCATGCACTTTATAATTGAGAGTAAATAAAATTAAGGTGTTTTCATCAGAATGCAATCAAGATTGATACAGAAGACGAGACTGCAATTACTCACTGTTCACAAGTCCCCAGCCACCTGCAAACCGCGTATGATTGTGACCATTAATCGCCCACATCCACGGGACCGTACCGAGGTAGTGCGTCCAATTATGGCCCTGCTGTTTCCACCACTTTTCCTTGATTATCTTATCCTTGCCGATCTCGTCCCGCGTCCAATCACTCTTCATGTCCTTGTTAAGAAAGATTGTCTGGTAGACATGCGGGTGGTCAAGAAGCGACGGAGGTGCCAAGACGGATCCAGAAGACTGGCCGTTCGGAGAGACTCCCTACAAAATTGAGAGTTCATTGATGCCAAGAACGAAACAAATGCAACGAACCTTGAATTGTGGCTGGTAATGTGTGAGGTCGAAGCTCATTTCGATCTTTTTCGGGTCTTTTTCGTACATATGAATATAATAAAGAGGTTTAAACTCTTTCTCTGCATGATCCATTGCCTTCTTCGTCGACTCCTCCATTTTGCGTGACTCGGCGACAAGATTCGCGTGGTATTCGAGTTCATAGTACTGGATTAAAATATTCAGTAGAAGAGAGGCAGAAATATATGTTAGAGCTCACCTTGGCCATATAGTCCCGATCGCAATGCGTCACGCTGATGTCGTAGAAGTATTTCACATTTCCCAGGACCTTCCGCTCCATCCACGTCGCCTGCTCTCCCAGGACCTTAAGACAGCTATCTGCATCCGTAGCAAACACAATCTCGTCGAAGATTCCGACCTCTTGCGTATCTTCAGGAGCGCCCGTAGCCTTGAACTGAAGTACCACGCCCCCAGTCTTGCGTTTGAGCACGTGCATCACTTCGGTACCAAGATGCACCTGCGCACCGCGTTCTTCTAGGTGTGTCTTCCATGCTGCATAGACATCGTTCAGGTTCGGAAATGCGAGCATGGTAGGAATATCCGCAAGTAGTGAATTGGGAGAATACTCGAAAAGGCTCATGCTAGGGTCGAGGAAGAGCCGCTCGAGAATCGCGCTAGAGACGTGCGGCGTCTGATTACCCGTTCCCTGTCGATAATATCTAATATCAGCCTTATATAGATAAGTATAAGCGGAGACGTGGAATATACCATGAAGAGGGCAATGAGCGGAAAGATTAACCTATCCCCGAAATCCTTCGGAAATCTGAAGAGCTTAAGCATCGCATCGACGCTCATAACAGCAAAAAGTGGCTCAAAACGCTTTATAATTTTCAACGTGCGGCCAAACTTCTTAATGTCTTTCGAATGCTTCGCAACGAGTTCAGAGGGGAAAACGTTTGTCCAAAACTTTTCTTCGCCCTTTCCGAAGGAGATCTGCATACCGACTTCCGAAGACTTGAAGCCCATTTTCTCGAAGAACTTGAATGTGTTGTAGAACTGCGGCGAGCCACCTTGGACCTTGTTGAGAAGGCATTGAGATGCGTGTTTTATAGCTTGCTGCCCAAAGAGATAGTACTTACCCCGTCATTAATATAGCTTGCACCAAATTTCTCAGCGTCGATGCTTACATGCTAGCCCATCAGCTGCAGATTTAGCATTACAAATTCAAGTTTACTCACGGAATTGAGGTCGCCATTCCTCCACAAACATGTTGCTTGTCGAAAATAGTAACATGGAATTTATCCGGGTGGTTCGTCAGTGCAAATGCTGCTCCCATCCCCGCTGAGCCCTTAACAGAGCAGTAGGTTCAGGACTACCCTAGCCAACACTTGAAGTCAATATAAAAACATTACTCACAGCACCAATAATTGCGACCCTCATGGGTTTCGCCCCGCCTTGTATCTTTGACATCGCAGTGTAGCAAACCAAGAATCGTATGCCGAAGATATGCCAGTGAAAGAAAGAAATGAAGAAAATTAGAAGGGGCTGACGTTTTATACTCTTTACTATCTTCGCAACCAGCCGCCTATTATCACAATTTCGCGAGTGGCTGACGAGTTAAATGCATCGGGTGGCTCGAACTTGCAAGTGTCTAAGACCCGTCCATGTCCAGAGCAAATTCACCACGATGATCAGTTCTGTGTATGGAGACAGCCCTTAGATATAGGAGAAATCGAAAAATTGATACATTTGTAACAAAGGCGAGCATGTAAACGAAAGTTCTAGTTCTAGCATAGTAGTACCATAACCTGTACAGTAGATCCAGAGAGCCATGCAGTATTTAATTTACTTAGTAGGGTGTGGAGAATAGTTTTATGTCAGAGCCGAGGCCTTGCCATGAATGCCAGTTACGGAACCGAGAGCAGCCAGAAAACAGTTGACAGAGTCTTAATTGAAGCTTAGTATGTATTTCTTCATATTCGTCTCCCAGCTGCAATCGGGAAGCCCACTTGTGTCGTCGTTTGCATTTCCGCCGCAGGCTTTTTCGAGCAAAGACCCTGTCTCTTCGACAATCTGAGCGAGAGTCATATCGGACGGTGTTTCTCGCGGGCGCTTGTTAAATGCACCGCGTCGGCCCAAGAGGGTCCCAAAATGGCGACCATGTGCATGTGCATGTTTACCGAATGAATACGCATGCGAGTGGTCACCGACATCGAGCGGGGAGCCTGCTCTGTCCATACCAGCGTCTTTTGCTTGTGCGGTACCACCTCGTGCTTGCAGTTGCGCATTCTTGATCCTTTCTTCGACTTGCACATACGCCGGACTCCCGGTCTTCATGATATCGGTCAGAGTTTCTCGAGTGCTATTAAATGCGATGTAGCGAAGCGTAGGGTAGAAGTGTACAAGACTACCAGGTGTGCCACAGACAACAGGGCAGTCCGGGTCCGGACAGCCAGGTGGGTCCTGCCCATCCTTCGAGAAACGCTGGCATTTGCCGTGGAAATAAGAAGGGAAGATGGCAGTCTCCAAAGAGTCATACGATACGTTCGAGTAAGCCGCAACGACGGGCTGCATGAGCGTCATCGGATCAGACGGGCAGTTGGAAGGTGGCACAAGATTCTCGCAGATTTGTTTACTCTTAAATAATACAATTTCAGTTACCATATATCTTTACGAGTAGTTGCGTACCATTTCATTGAACACACTATTCAGTGGATTCGAATAGTTGCCGAGGAAAGCCTTCGTGATACCGACGATGCATTCGCCTTCGCATGCAAAAACAAACCGAGAGATGCAACCGAGGAAAGACAATATAAAAATGGGTCTAAAGTACATTAAAACGAAGCCAATTAAGAAGAGTGTAGTGTAGTGGTGATAGTAGAAGAGAGAATTGGAGTCCGAGTCGGGAAGCGAGACGCGAGACGCGTCCGAACAAACACGTACATAAGTACAAATAAGCTGCAACAAGCGCTGGAAAAAACTGGACGAAAATAATTGATGAGATCTGCAGCTCTGAAAATTCCAGTTAAGCAAACAAGAAATGTCTACACCATTCAGTATACTGGAAAGATACACAGTCGTATACGCACACATTTCCCGGTTATATTATCGAACCTTAAAGTATGGAATGATGGTAGCAGACTTTCACCTGTAAACACAACACATCCCAGGTCAGCAGCAGCGTGATATAGACGCGATGTGTGTCTCTTGAGACCTGAGAAAATCCAGAAATGCTTTTCTCAACATGATTGATACGTGAGTCCGCAATGCATTTGTCTGAACATCGATTGAGAAAACCATCAGCCTGCTTCAGAATTACTTACAATGTACCATGTAGAGCTCGCATAATTTCACCCTACTAGTATCTTCTGCAGCGTCAACAGGAGTTGCGAACTTGAGTCGTACATAAGGCCAGATATATAGGAAGTGCTGTGCGGGCGAAGTGGGAAGTATAACACGATGATACCGTCTTAGAACCAGGCAAATCGCGCATGTGTGAAAAAGTAATACTAGTTTGTTACTTTGTTTCACCAGCATGAACATTTTGGAATTAAGGCGCAAACTGGCAACAAAGTTCGACCGTAACGATTTGATCTTATGTAATGTTATTTGTAATTAGGCGCATAGAGTCAAATGCAGACTTTACGCTGTTGCGGTCCACCATGTCTTCGCAAAACAAGTCTATACTCGTGGCCATAGTAGGCACGGGCCTCGTTGGTGCAGAACTTGTCAATCAACTTCTATGTCTCTCAAGAAGCCAATTCAAGATCGTGTCGCTCTCGAGCTCCAAGGCAACGCTGTTTGCTGCCAACGGACTAGCCATTACACAGGCAGACTGGAGAGCGATTTTCCAGCAGTCCGCCGCGCCGACAATCCTGTCAGCGCTCTCCGGTGAACTCCAAGGGCTTGTGAAGGCGGGAAACAAGGTTGTACTCGTGGACAACACGTCCGCCGACAGCGTCGCGAAGATGTACCCGCATTTCTTGGCTGCGGGTATCAATGTGGTGACACCGAACAAGAAGGCATTCTCAACCGACCAGCAGCTTTTCGAAGATATCACGAAGGCGAGTTCGGAGAGCCGGGCTCGTTTTTTGAATGAGTCAACGGTTGGGGCAGGTTTGCCGATTATATCGACGCTGAAAGATCTGGTAGCGACTGGAGACACAGTGAGCAAATCAACCTCCCGATGTTCATGGGTTAGATATGGCGACGCAGGATTTATAAAAAAGCTAGACAGCGATTCTAAAAATAGCTGGGGTTATCCCGGTCGCCATATCTGACCGGAATTCTTCCTGGATTTTAATGAATGCCCTGATGTAAAGGCAGTTGTTATCTAGGTTACTAAAATTGAAGGCGTCTTCTCCGGAACTATGAGCTACATTTTCAACAACTTTTCTACATCAAATGCTGGAGGCCCTTCATTTTCATCCGTTGTGAAAATCGCGCGAGAAAATGGCTACACAGTCTGTATCTAAATCTCCCTCAAACCTTATAAACGAAATTCTTACCGTAGTCATTATTTAGGAGCCGCACCCCGGCGACGATCTCAATGGTGCGGACGTCGCACGCAAGCTCACTATCCTCTCACGTACGATTCCTGCTCTAAGCGGCGCTCTACCGGAAGGTTACAAGTCTGTGCAAACGCGCAGTCTCGTGCCGCCCGCGCTCACAGCCCTCGCAACTGGCGACGAATTCATGACACGTCTACCCGAGTTCGACGAGGAGTTTGACGCGCTCCGCGCAGAGGCACAAAAAGAAGGCAAGGTCCTGCGTTACGTTGGTGTAGTCGACGTCGAGAAGGGCATCATAAAAGCATCGTTGGAGAAGTGAGTATAATTTCTATGAACATTTCGATACGCTTTACCCATTGTCTTCCTACACTCTACTTGTTTGTGAAGATACGAGAACTCACATGCATTCGCTACCTCGCTCGGTGGATCGGATAACATCATTATGTTCCACACCAAGAGATATGGGGCACGTCCGCTTACTGTCCAAGGCGCGGGCGCGGGCGCTGCCGTCACCTCGATGGGCGTTCTCAGCGACCTACTTAAACTCTCTTAATCGAGACCCGTGAAGAACAATGACGGAAGATTCTGTAAAATAAAAGGGGAAAATATCTTATTAAGATAAAAGTTTTGTTAAATGTAGGTGATTACTGGTTTCTTCTGAACTATTAACATCTCTGACCATTTTCTTGTCGTGATTTCTCTTTCTAGTGTAGGATCGGGATTCAGAAAATTGAGATGATTATAGCAAACGTGTATACAAATTTATCTGCGTGCTACGATTTCAGCTAAAAAATGCTCCCGATAGACAGACGGCTCTGCCCAGCTGCTTTACTGGGAACTCGTTCCGAAGCATTTTCTCTTCCACTCATCAATGACAAGCGTTCCCTATCATTTTGAACCTTGCGCAATTGGTTTCGCAGTTCTGCAGAAAGACTCATTGCCAGCAAGTGCTCGCACCTGACCCATCACTATTCATACGTCCCATAGAAAGGGTGTCTCAAAGAAAGGCCCTTACATTCTGCTCAGCTGGCAACAAGTGACGTTAAGGTGTCTCTTACGACTGCGCCCGTCGGTGCCCATTATTACTTTTGCAGAATTTGTTGATGAATCTTTCTTGACATACTTCTCTGCACGAATAGTCACCGAGCGCCGTGAACGGTCCAAATGCAATAGCAGAAGCAACTAGCATCTCTAACAATAATAATGGAAAAGTCTCTTCTCTAACCCACCCAAATACTAGGCAGACATCCAGCGCGAGGACGGTGTTCTGTGGATCATCCAAGTGGCTGCCACTCATAAGACGTTTGTCCGCTCTATCCTATATGCTTAGTGACTGTCGTACGTAACTTGCCGTATCCATGATAATAACTTGTAAATTTCCCCTTCCCATTAATAACAATTAAAGAGGAAGAAGCATGCAGAATGACTGAAGCATTTGCACTAGTTCGATGGCCCTGGCATAGCCCCCCCCTCGCGCCATTTTCTTATCATGTCCTCTCTTACGATTATGATTTGCTTGTCTCGCCTTGTTTTTGTCCTTCCATGAACGTTCTCTTGCATCCCCGCCGCCGCGTTCATCGCCTTTACCACTCCCACCTCCTCTACTCCCACCGCCTCCTCCACGGCCACGGCCTCGGCCACCACGTCCTCGTCCGCGACCTCTATGATTTCCGCCTTCATCGTGCTGCACAGAATGTGATGCACCCGCTACAGGCAAATCCGCATTTCGTCTGTTGCCCGTGAACTCGTGTTTCTGAAGTATCTTGTCTTTTCTTGGCTGACGTAAATTCAGAATCTGATAGATATGAGATAATTAGAAAAAATGGCGCCTACGTTTCTCTCTAGCATAATGCTCCATCCTTCAATCTGCTCATCTCCCCATCCCGTACGTGCCTTGAGATCCGCGCGTGCCTTCGAGCGTCGAGTATTTGCATCACGATCGAAGACTTTCGGGTCACTGATGTATGAGAGCTCGCAAATTGTCTCAGGCGTCGGCGCTTCCTCCACTTCGGCATTATCGTCTTCATCCTTATCACTGTCCTCGCCATCGCCTGCGACCTGGACTCTCCCATCTAACGCGCCGTCAATATCATCGTCGAACACACTGTTTTCTTCATCTGACTCCGATAAATACTCCACTCGCCGCAAAATGTCGGCCTTCATCTGATCGAGGAACGTACGGTCCTGCAGGACCCCGTCCACATCACCGCGGCGCTTGCCGATATTTACGCTCGTATGTTCCATTGGCATTTCGTTGAACACGTTTCGGCGCTCTGGGAGTACTTCGACCGGCGCCGTGGGCAGCATATGCTCAACATCGGATTCTACTTTAGAAGGCGCAGGCGCGTCTCCTTCAAGTAAAGCGGCGATGACCCGCTCTGCATCACCAGAGTATTGAGGTAAAGTAAGAAGCTCGCGTATGTATGCCAGCTCATAGTCGGGCAAGATGCTTAGTACACTCGACACTGCTACATCGAGGTCCGCGTCCGACTCAGGATCCGCAGCTGCTCGTGTCTTTCCCTTCGCTGCACCAACGCCACGGTAATCAATACCAGGTGTGATTCCACTCGAGTGGAGCAGGACTTTGAGAGCGCCACATCTATCGTTTACGGTAGCCTCTAATTCAAAGGACTTCAACGCTGCTTCGAGGTCGTCGAGTCGGGGGTCGTCGGTGTTTGCAAGGACGGTGGCCAAAGTCGACGATAGTGCATACGCATCCTGGTAGTCTACAATAAGCGGGCGATTCAAAAATGGCGTTTGAGGCGCAGATGTCTGTACGGACGTGGATGGTAGCTGTAGGAGAGAGAAGACAAGATCGAATGCGCGCTCGGCATGCACACGCGGGTCCGAGTGCAATCCCTTGAGAACTTGTTCAAGCAAAACATGAAAGCAATCAATCAATGCAACTTTGCAGCCCACCCACATCGCAGTCGTATCTGTGTCGTCATCTTGTTCGAAATGTATGCCTCCGTATCCGGCTGCAATTGCAGACAAGCGTGTGTCGTAACATTTCGCCAGGGCGAGAACAAGTTCATTGCTGTGCACCAGTACGTCAAGTACTGCGGAAGGGGAGCTCTGCACAAAGTATTTCAGACAAAAAAGTGTCTTTCGCAGTGCATGGAGACCAGAGTTCGACGATAGCAGAAGCATGGCGAAAGACGGAGCCGCAGAATTTTGGACATCCTGCAATAAGGACGGATTTGATTTGACAGATGCCTCCAACAAGCTTCTCATTCTCGATGTATTCGAAGGGCCATACACGATACATAAATCCAATAAAATCTGCAAAGAGAGCCCTCCACCCTGTTGTAAAGCAGCTAGACGTTGCGCTAGGCTCAGCACACGCTTTCGGATAAGCTTTTCTTCTGGAGGCCTCCGGCCTGCATCATATTTTTCATCTGCGAAGATCAGTGAGCTAAGGGCTTTGGTTGCAGCATCTTTTGCATATGAAGAGATAAAGTCGCTGCACGATAACATCGAGAGCTTGTTATCGGACAACGAGAGAGCATGCAGTAAAGCTGAGGAGGTATGATCGAGGACGATTGATTGCTGAGACGGCGGAAGACCATGGATAGTACTAGAGGAAGGACAAACAGGAAGCGAGTGAATGTCGATTATTTTGACCGTCATCGCGGTAATAATAATAATAATGCACTGGGACTTTTGCCACACCGGCAGAACCCTATAAGTAAAGTAAGTATATGTAATCATATGTAATTCATTATGTCATAGTGTATATTACATCACACGTGCCATTAATATTCTAGGGGGTTGTCAAGCAAATATTAATGGCTAATACTAATGTTACCGTGACTGTATCGTGGTACAATGGGCTCTGCTGTGACGCTATGACTAGGCGTTGTAGGCATCTTTGAATAATTCTACTGCTTGTGCTAGAAGACAGCTACAGGTATCAGAATACACGCAGTATATCTGATGCGAGCAAGGCACGCAGTGCTGGGATAATCCACAGAGAGATCACACACAGAGTGAGAGTAGAACGCTTGTTCTTTACAGGGGCATACAAGCCGCTTTATATACTACAGGGATTTGTCCTTACTAATCCTACTTAGCCATGCTGACTGATACACTGACTGATGTGCTGACTGAGCACAGTACATGGCTGACTAAACATTACTAAGGCAGCGTAAGCATGATTATTCTAATAAACAGTTCTCCACTTCTCTGAGAGAACCGGGCTGCCTTGGATTCCGTACCTCGAGATTCGGAGATAAATTCAACGTTTTCGAAGAGTAGGCAACTATGCTTCTATCGTCTTCTTGCATTCTGACGGTATTATCAGATATGTTGACTCTAATGCTGTCGCACAGTAAGCTTGGCATCTTGTGCATACAATCAGTCATCGAATGCTCCAACATTGTCGTCCAGACACTTTGAGACAGCAGGCTTCAAGGCTCTGGTAGCAGCGGATGCCTTGACAGAGGTATGCGAGCTCTGGCTCTAGCTCTAGCTCTATTTCTACGTGAATTTTCCAATCTGATCTTGTTGATACTAGCCGCCTAGTATGGGATACTTCGAGGAGTTCAAGAGCGAAGGAGAGATGATAGCGAAATGTGCCGAAGAAGACGAAAGGATGGAATGACGAGAATTATGTAAAGGAATGTCTGTGTATGATAAGTAATGAAACGGGTTTGCTTTGGTTGGCTGGAATATCCAAGTTGCTTTTCTTCCACCGCCCAAGTTTCGGAATGACCGACGCCAAAGAATAAAGAATAATATTAATGTATCTCTGGCGGACTCTCTAGCAGCAAGTCCCGTGATGCACACGTGACGTCCTTCCGCTCGTCTCCTCACGTCCATTGCAACGCAGCAGTCATGTCGATCACTCGCATTACCTCTACCACTCAGCTCGATGGGATCCTCTCCAAAGCAGGCGGAAAGCTCACGGTACTATTTGACACTCTTTACCCGACGAACATCTGAACTTCTCTGCCACAGGTCATTGACTTCCACGCTACATGGTCAGTCACACACGTAGCCCTGCAATACAGACTCCCTGACGCTATTATTGTATTCATTTCCCCAGGTGTGGGCCGTGCAAGACGATCGCTCCAACATACGAGGATCTTGCGCGACGGTACACGAATGTTAATTTTCTCAAGTGTGATGTAGACGAGGCGCAGGAAGTGGCGCAACGTTATAGGGTCACTGCAATGTAAGCCTAATTTTGATACTTAAGACTCAAACTCTCGTTTCGGTCGTTCTCAGTCGATGATATTTGCCTAGGCCTACTTTCGTATTTCTCAAAAACAGCAGTCAGGTTGGAAGTGTCAGAGGAGCCGACGCTGTGTGAGTCCTTATGTATTTCGTACTTTGGTTCAAGCCCTGATATCGTACTCTTCGCATCGAAAGAGCTCTTAAGGGGGCTGTTGAGCGTTACTCTTCTGGCGCATCTCCTGCCGCATTTGCCGGTAAGGGTCAGACTCTTGGCGGGTCGTCACCGACGCCGGATATCGGCACTGAGGGCATCATTAACTTGACGCCTCAGATGAAAGTGCTCCTAGGACTGATAGGCGCATATGTGTTGCTATGGTATTTTTCGTAGGGTAAATCAAGTTTGCCAGCGGCATTGTTATAAATATTGATCATCTACGTGTTCGTGACTGGGTAGATTAAATCGTAGGAAAGCAGAGAGTTGGTACTTTATGATACAGACAACAACGAACGTTACAAAGCAGCGGCATATCCAAAACATAAAGTGGAAACATTAGTTGACACTGACCTCACTTTCAATGCGAGAGAGGCTTTCCAACTCCGTGAACATAACTTCATCCAGCTCGCGCTGTAACATGACAGACCACAAGACGTCGTCACGATAGCCACCCAAGAGACCCGTACCCTTCTCCACATTCTTATCACCAGCCTCACCGTATCCCACGCCGAAAGAGAGTGTTGGCATGCTTGGCTGAGATGAGTCGAATGAATCAATCCCATCGTCAATGACTTTCATAGTCTCGATTGACCGTCGCGCACAGAACAAAAAGTGCAAACGCAGATCTCCCTGCGCGTGGCCGCCGCTCATAACCCTCTTTACAAAGCATAACATGATTTTTGGAAAGCTCAGCGAACGATCTTCTTTGACACGCTTCTTCAGTTCTGGAGGCATAAGAAATGCGAGCGAATACAGACCGAGGATGAGCTTCTCCAGATAACTCATCCACGACTCTTCTCGGACCACGAGCTTGTAGTCATTATCGTTCGTTGGCATACGATAGACCAACGCCTCAAATAAAAGCCATAGCCGCTGCTGTGGCACTGCACGAGAAATAGCCTTGCGATTATAATCGGGTTGACTAACGCGCGTAAAGACTTCCAAAGCCGTATCAGGTAACAATGGTGCTCGAGTATGCAGTGTTAGTGGCGTCCCTGAATACACGAGCCACGCGACAGGATTGACTGCTTCAGCTGGATCCACTAAGTAGGATGCGACAAGCTCAACGATGCGCCGTGCTCTCCATTCGAAAACTGCGGGTGGTTGAGCAGAAGATGAGGAGGGAGACAACGACACAGAGCCGGCTAAGTTAACAAATGTGCTGAGGACATCTTTTCGAACCACAATAAGATCCGGAAGCGATAATGCTTTCGAACTTGCCTGCGGTATTTCGCTCTCGGACACTCGCAGACCAGTAGTCCGCAAAAGTAGGTCAACAAGAACGGGATGCTGAGCCATAAACGTCTGATTGTCCGTTACCGCGCTCAGATTGCGAAGGATGTTGAGAATTAAGCGTATTAGATCTGCCCTTCGCTGCACTGGGCCCTCCTCAATCGGGTCATAGTCACCCTGCCTATTCCCTTCCGCTGCGAATGGACTCGAAATTTCGTCGTTAGCAAAGTTGACTAGTTGATGGTTCGTGATTAGTACGGTATCCGCGGTTGATGAATTAACTTCCGCTTCGTTCGGAAAAGCCAGCTCCTCGAGTAAATCCAAGACTTCATCAAGCAACTCTTCACATTGCCCAATTAAGAAGCCTGTGTCAGGTGCTGCACTTCGCATTGTCGAGAGAAGAATGAGAGTCGTGAGCCCATACGAAAGCTCAGTAGAAATTCGCGAGCGGATGGACATGGTCAACGCATCCACATAAACTCTACCCCATTCGTTTATGTCGCGCAATTGGTGGCCGCGGGAAAGCCGCAGGAGTTCGCTCTGAATGAGATTTACATCTCGACCACCCGCAGTTTCAACCTCCTTGGCCAGAGGGACATACTCGATCAACCTGCGGACCTTGGCACGACCAGATGAGGACACAGATGCAGACATTTGAAGGAGAGGTGTGGCCTCAGAACCACCGCGCTACAAAGAACATGCAGACATCTGAGTACATATACAGGCCGGCGTTGAGAAGAGTGGGAATTCATTACCGAGGCTTCAGGAGAACCGGATTCTGACAATTGTTTGAAATTGAATTGAGATTAGTACAGGCCTTCTAAAACCGGCAGAAAGAAGAATGCGGGAGGACATTAATATTATTTACCTGTCTTTCTTCGCGACCGCTTTCCATTCAGTTCTTCAGCCTCATCCAGTTTCCGTTTGCGACCGTCACCGTCCACATCAAAGTCTGTGCTTCCTGCGGAAAAGGGATGGCCAGACGAGTCGGCACTGGCGGGAAGCTGCGTCTGCTGCGTCTGCGTCGAGCTGCCTGCCGAGCCAGGAGAAGACATATTGGGTCCGTGATAAGAAGGGCCAACAGAGCCCGGAAGAGGATGTCTTCCCTGCTGCATGAGAGCCTGCCGCTGCGCATCGGTCATGCTCCTGTTGTAGAATTCATCGAAAGCACCAAGGAGCATCATGTAAATCTGGGAAAGGGCGACCGCCGTAGACGTGTTTCCATTTTCCTGCGGATGCGGGAGCTGTTCAGGCAGACCGAAAGCAGGGAGTATGTTTGTCCACGCATTCTGAGCTTGCACTTTGCCTGCACCACCGGCCTGGAAGACAATGCCCCACAGCTTGTAGAGATCGACGTCTCTCCCAGCAAGTCTGATTCCCCCCACATCAGACGCCGGTTCGAGGTTTTTCCAAGGGGACGAAGCGGGATCATAGGATGAGTCGATGCCGGTGATGGACGACGGCAGCGGGAGGTTGCGCGAGATCATCAGTTTTGCAAGGCCCTGGAGGAAATGGAGCTGGCGAGTTCTGTGGACCATCTGCTGTTGCTGCCTTTGGGCTGCGAGCACATTGGGCTGTGGCTGCATGCTGAAAGGCGGGGCGAAGGGGACGCCGCCCGCAGTGGGCGGGATGTAGTGGGCGGGAGATGGAGATGGGAGGGCGTGAGCAAAGGCTGAATCTGGACGGAGCGGGAGCTGAGGCTGAGGCTGAGGCTGG